>JAQQSW010002977.1:0-14806 GCA_028646575.1 Pseudocheirus occidentalis
GCTTAGCTGTCCATTTGACTCATCTGATCTGACCTTAAATTCCAAGAGTGCCTCTTGAAAACACTTTTAGCACAGCTCAGTCTTATGAATGTGTTTTCACTCTTAAACCACTATATTTTTACCAACCACAGTGGGTGGAGAAAGGATCAGGAAATATAAAGTGGCATATGAAGAAAAAAATTACAGTTAATAAAGTATACAATTAATGGTATGTACTAGATTCTATACTTTATAGGGCATTCAACATATGACCTCTCAGTTACTTAAGATATTAGATGTTTTATTTGAATAATTTAGAAACATAACTGACCACCCTATGCTCTAAATTCCTTGTTATTTGAGAGAGTGAGATGAGTCATTTAATATATGGTACAAATGAAAGGTTTGTTTATGGTTTTTCATCAGTTGTAAGGCACTGCTGCAAGTTTCCAAAGTTTCAGGATTGCTCTACTTTGAACTCAGTCAACTTACATATTCATCCCAAAGAGAACCTGATTTATACCAGTTCTAAGTATATGAATGATTCTTTTTTCTTTTGGTCATTGCTACAGAATGAGGTGGTTGTCTTTTTTGTAATAGTCTGTTATTAAAGATTTCTCCCAGAGTAATATATTAAATGTTTGAGATCAAAATAAGGTTGCCCTGGAAATAATGATGCAGGCACACATCATCAAAAGCATTCCTAGCCTGTGATGCAGGAAGTTTCAGCTAAAGGCCAGACATGCTAGATCTTCCCCCAACCTGCCATTCATTGCTTCCTGTATATCCTGTTAGGAGAACCCTCTAAAGGAATTGATGCCTTAAAGCACTCCTGTACCAACTGTCTCATTCATCTTAGTGTAATGAATTTTACATTAGTTCACTAAGCAGTTTCAAGAAAGGGATCTTGATGGATCACTTGAATACAAATCATTGAGTTGTTTGTTCTAATGATGATATATTGATGTATGTTTTTCTTTCCCCCCCTTTTATTTTTTAAGATCTTAGGGCAGTTGGGCTAAAGAAAGGAATGTTCTTTAATCCTGATCCTTACCTTAAGATGTCAATTCAGCCAGGAAAGAAGAGCAGTTTTCCTACATTTGCCCATCATGGACAGGAACGAAGGTCTACCATCATCAGTAACACAACTAATCCAATTTGGCACAGAGAGGTAATAACAAAAGCCTTTTAAGTCTCTCCTACTTGATTGTTCAATAGTTTGTCAATTTCTCATCTTATTCCTTTCATCCTTTGAATGCTTCCCACTGTGGTTTACTTCTGGGAGCTGGTTTAGATTGTCATGAATGTAGTAGTGGTTTCCACAAGCTGTGTAAGAGTGGACATGAGGGAGCACTGAATTCTGCTACATAGATTATACTAAGCCAAAGAGATTTCTCTCCCCTTGGGTTTTGGCTAATGGATTTGCAGATTCCTGTACACTGTAGATTTCAATTAATTAGAGAAATACAATTGACTTGATAAAGGATCATTAAGTGAGTGTTCAACTTCAGGGTAGACATATTGACATAGACAGTATTGCTAATTCTTTAGAACTGCAATATCCTGCAGTGTGGTCTTACTGTGAGCTGACTGGATGAAATTAAAGATAGGGTTTTCCCCGTTAGTGCTACCTATAATTATGATAAGAACACACAAGTGCCCATCGTGTCTGGAGGGCAGAAGTAAGACTAAGTGAGGGTTAAAAAACTCATGTCTCTGAGTTTTGTTACCCTCTTTCAAACTTATCCTTGGGCAAGTTTTTGTTTCACATTCCTTTTATAGAAATCCTTTTTTTTTAATCTGTCAATTAAATTTTACCTGAAATAGCAATAATATTTATACCCTGGAAAGAACAGAACAGAAACATTGGCAATCAGGAGCAAACATTGAGAACAGTCAGCTTTGTGAAATATTTCCATCAAGTATTCTCCTATGTTTATGGAAATCCAAAAGGATTCCGTGCATTTCTATATGGAAAATGATGATTGTTGAAAGTAATTTATGGAAGTGCTTATAAAGATCAAATGATCTTCAACCCTATAGAATTTTGTTCTGGATACTAGAGACTCTCTTCCCAATTTCTTCAGTTTAAATATGGAGTTTCAATGAAGTGTAGTTTTAGTGAAAACCATAGCATTTCATTTATGCAGTGTTTCCATTTTGATATTAATTTAAAAGAATCAGAAGACTTGGTTTAAATATCTCCTTTGTCACTTAAAACCTATGAGATCTTGGACAAGTCATTGAACTTCTGGGCCCTAGTTTGCTTGTATGTAAAATGAGAGAGGTAGACTAGAGAGGAGTGGATGTTGATATTGTTATTGACCTGATTGATGGAAAGGATGATGGTTCTCTTAGCAGAGAGGGAGGTTTAGATGAGAGATGGTTTGGGAGACACAAACAATGGGTTCCATTTAGGCACACTGAGTTTGAGATACCGATGAGATATCCAGATGGAAAAAACCCAGGAAGCAAGTGATAATGTACGACTAGACTTGAGGAGAGATATTGGGAATATTGTAAAGATCTAGGAATTATTTTCTTAGAGATAGTAACTGAACCCAGGAGATCAAAGAAAAGAGTATATTATTTTCTTAGAGATAGTAACTGAACCCAGGAGATCAAAGAAAAGAGTATATTATTTTCTTAGAGATAGTAACTGAACCCAGGAGATCAAAGAAAAGAGTATATCTATGGACATAGGACATAGGATAAAACCATGAAAGAATAGTGTTTTCTATCAAAATCCAATGTATTTGAGATTTATTTAAAGGTAATGTTATCCCTTTTTCCTTTTTAGAAATATTCTTTTTTTGCACTTCTTACTGATGTCTTAGAAATTGAAATTAAAGACAAATTCGCCAAGAGTCGTCCTATCATCAAGCGTTTCCTTGGGAAACTAACCATACCAGTCCAGAGGTTGCTGGAGCGTCAAGCCATTGGGTAAGCAGTTATTTTGTGGTCCTTAATAAGGTCAGTAGCTATGCTGCCAGTGGAAAATATCACTTTTCTGGCTAGTTAATAGAGATTTTCTCAGTGATCAAATTTCTTTTCTATCCTCAACCCTTTAAACATCATAAAATTTCCTTGCACTTATAAAATTTTGACAGATTAAAAAGTTCTTTTGACTATAATGTTTTATATATAAACTATTGTTTCTCTGTAGCTCAAATTTGCCAAATCAGTCCTGTGTCAAGATATACTTGCCGATATGCTACATATTTAAGCAACAATTCAGAATAGAATCTTTTAGTGTCAAATAGTAGTACACTTGGACCATCTTGTGATACTACCTTTTATAGAGCAATATTCTCAGTAAAGTGAGGGGTTACTTTATACAAATCAACTCCATACAATAGGATTTTGTTTCTTAATAACAAGACCTAATACATTTTCATGCATTCAAGTGCTCTCATACAAAGAATGAATCCTGAGTTGTAGTCTTGCAGTAAATTATATTAATTCAAGCAACTATACAGAAAAAACTGGAGATAATCTCAGAGGGAAGGCATTAATATTAAAGGGGATCAGGAAAGGCTTGTAAAAGGTGAGATTTTAGTTGAGACTTGAAGGAAGCCAATGCTGAAGGAGACATCTTTTAACTTTTTTTGCCTTTGTTCCCATGAAAGATATTTTTAGGTAAAATGAGGTTGATGCAAGTTTTCCAAACTCAAGAACCATTTTACGTTAAAAAAGCACTGACATTGAGTATGCAGATGCATAAATAGTGTCCATATCCAACTACAAGTTCCCTATGAACCTGAATAATGCAATGCAATGCCCTAAAACTCTAGTCCAAAGTAAAACAAAAACAAAAACAAAAAATATTGATGCCAAATTCAGTAACTGAGTACCAATATTCATCACAACTCACTGCTAATACATGTCTAATATAAGTTTAACTGTATTACAGTAAACACTGTTACTAAATTAATAAAGTATTAAGTGTTTACAATGAGCCAGGTTTTATACTAAGCTAGACAGTCCCTGTCTTCAAGCAGCTTATATTCTAATGTGGAAAGATAACACATAACGGGGAGCTCAAAAGGATCGGGGCCTGCAGGAGCTGCAGTCTAACATGGAGCAGAGAGCAGTGGTGTGACCCACAGTACTAGGCCTCACTGAGTTAAGGAAAAAACTTACCTATCAAAACTGAGACATGTGGGGTCAAGTCCAGGTTACAGAGAGGGAGGAGAGGAAGGTGATGGTTCAAGTAGAGGAAGAATGGCTGGAGTAGCTAGGAAAGTGACGTGGGGGTCTGGGCTCTGGCAAGATAAAGCAAAATCTGGACTACCAAATCCAAGGGACCCAGGGGCCCAGGGTGTTCAGCTTATATCATAGGACAGAAAATCCCTTCACAAATTCTCACCAATAAGTATATATGAGCTCTAGATTGACATTAGGCCATACAAACAATAATTGATGTAACTTAGTTATTATCAACAGATTTTAAAAAAAATAGAAGGAAGCTTCTATCACTGCCCCATATGTACTTTATTTAACATCAAAGAGAAAGAACAAATCATTCATAGATGGTTGATCCATATGGTCAGGGGTCATGATAACTGGCACATTAATCAACAAACATTTATTGGATCCCTGCTTGTGAAAGGCACTGAGTGAAATAACAAGATGCTTAGGAGGTGATCTCTGTTTTCAAAGAGCTTTTAACGTCTCTGTGGAGACAAAACATACACTGAAAAAGGAGAATGCCACAAGGAAGCATGTGATAAGTCACAGGAGTGGTACCAACAACAAGTGTATAAGATTTTTAGAGCAGAGGATAAGTCTAGAACCTAGCGAAGAGTTTTGGATATAACTTTCACTGAATAAATACTGAGTAAATGAGACCATTGCTATGGAACCAAGAAATGGGAAAGGTTTCATGGAAGCAAAGAGGTCTTAAGTTCATCCTTGAAGAATCACTGATTCATATCAATGGAGAAGAGAAGGGAAATAGCATGAACATGGGCACAGAGTGGGAAATGCTCAATATGTACTGGAGAATGATGAGTAAACCAGATTGGCTAGAGCACAAGCTCTTAACCTGAAATTTGTGAACTTGGTTTTTAGTTGTTGTTCTTTTTTAATATTTTGGTAACTGTATTTAAATATAATCATTTTCCTTTATAATCCTATGTTATTTTATTGCTTTTGTTGAGTCATTTTAGTTCTCTCTGTCTTTGTGACTCCATTTGGGGTTTTCTTGGCAAAGATACTAGAGTGATTTGCCATTTCCTTCTCTAGCTCATTTTACAGATGAGGAAACAGAGTCATGTGACTTGTGCCCAGGGTCACAGGGCTAGAAAGTATCTGAGGACAGATTTGAACTCAGGAACATGAGTCTTCCTGACTCTAGACCCAGCACTCTATCTACTGTACCACTTAACTGCCCCCATGTTCTTTTATTTTATGTATTTAAAAATATTATTCTGAGAAGGGGTCCATAAGCTTCACCAGAATGTTCAATGGGTCCATCACACAAGAAAGAGTTCAGAACCTCTAGACTAGAGAAGAGAAAACAGCTGACCATATGTGTGGAAGTACAGTCTGAGCCTAGATTATACCTTTAATATTAGTCAGTAGTATTTGGGTTGTATTTTGTACAATTGATGAGGAGCCATTGAAGGCTTTTTTAGAGTGATAGTTAAAGTAGATATCAATCTGGTCACAAACTTACAGGATGAATTTGAGGAAGCAAAAAAAAAAGAGGAATGGAGATCAAAAAAAAAATTTTTGCAGTATTCCAGGCAAGGTGATAAGGACTTGGACTAATACATAACCAGTGGAAATTAAAAGGGAAGAGACAGATAAAAGGCAGCAACAGTCAGATGGGCAGGGCTTGGTGGAATAAGAGAAGAGTTGGAAGTGATTCTGAGGTTTCAAGCCTGGATGACCCAGAAAATGTTGGTGGTGTTAAGAGAGCTGGAGAAGTATGGAAGGGGAAATGGTTCTAGAAGATGAGTTCAGTTTTAGAAATACTGATTTGGAGCAGATGGAGTAGGGGATGACCTCAGTTTCTCAGTCAGGTCAGAAGTGGTGTCATCTGCTGAAGGGAAGGTGGGAGTGGGTGCTCTAGGGGACTCAAGGACAGAAATGAAGATTTGGAACAGCCTTGCTAGAGAGTGTCCATTACAGAAGAATGAAAGCATTGTTAGGCATTTGTAAGAGCAAATAATATACATGAGTAGTGGACCCATTTAGTACATTCATGTGACTTCCTCAGATGGTCATCAGCAGTGTGGCAGTAGGAAAAGAGAAACATTTGGTATTGGTGACCTAGGTTTGGGGTTTTGTAAGTTCTCAGCACTGCAACAACCAGGTGACTAGAGGTGTAAAGGTAAAAGACAATAAGTAGTTGAACTGGTCAACTGTGATACTGACATGGTGAAAGGAAGAATATGATGTCAGAGGAGGTTTGATGGAATGTAATAATAGGAAGAAATAGAGAAAATCAAGATCACAATGAGGACAAAACAAACTCAAAACACAATGAGAACAAATCTTCACAAATTTGTGAAGATCTAGTTAAAGGGAAAAATAGAAAAGGAAATTATGACCACTTAGAGAAATGTCACTCTTTAAGATAAAGAGTAATCACTCAGTAATGAGCTATTATGGAATATAAAGAATGACTGTGAGTAGATGTGATTGAAAGAAGTTATAGGTCTTGAGAGTTGAGGATGTCATGAACTGGGAAACTGAGTTGTTTGAGAGGACATCAGTGTTTATACTTAAGTCCTGTTATATTATAGGATCATCAATTCATGAGGGACCACAGGAGCCAGCCAGACCAATCTTCTTATTTCACATCTTAAGAAACTGAGATCTGTGGAAGGTTATGATTTGTCCACAAAATGTAATAGGGTTTGAACCCATGTCCTTTGACTCTAGAACCAATGCTGTTTCCAATATACTGTGTTCTATGAGGGCAGGGCTTGGTTTGAAGAAGATACAAGAGGCAGAAATTGAATTCTTTGAGAAATACGGGATGACTGGGAGGCTGATCAATGACTACATCAAATTCTAAAAAGTTAGTATAGATGTGTAAGGAACCTCAAAAGAGGAGAGGTTACTGAATGTACTGGAAGTGGCTATCAGAGGCAAATTTCTGCTAGGGAACTGAGAAGAAGGAGTACCCAGGACTGGAGAGGATGGACAAGGATACAATTAGAATAGAAAGTCTGAGGTTCAGTAGCTCTTTCCCATATCCATGGCAGAAAGTTGAGAAAAGTTCACCCAAGTCTTCTCATTGTTCTGACTGATTCCCTATTTCTACTATATATTGCCCTTGGTTAATCACTCCATTGCCTGGGCTACACATGTTATTCCCCTTCATGGTCTTCTTGGGTTTGGCAAAGATATTGGTATGTTAACTCAACTCTATGTTTGAAGGTATAGTCTGAGCTAAGACAGTGCTTTTAACATCAGTCAGTGGATTTTGGACTGTATTTTGGACTGTATCCGTCAATGGCTTCCCATTGACAGATTTTGAAAGAAAGAGTGATGATTAAAGTAGACATCATTCTGGCTGAAATCTTAGAGAATGAATTTGAGGAAGCCCAAAAAAAGAGCAATGGAGATCAAGAAAGGAACTGGTGCAGTAGTTCAAGCAAGGTCCAACTTTCCTGGTCCAGAGTACTCTCAGCTATAAAATAAGGAGATTGGTCTAAATGGCTTCTAGGGTCCCTCGTAAGTCTAGATCAATGATCCTACAATATAATGGCACCTGAGTATGAACACTGATGGCCTCTCAAACAACTCAAGTTTCCCAGTTCACTGACGTCCTCAACTCTCATGCCCTATAACTTCATTTGATTTCTTGGGTATTGAAACCTCTAACTATGACAGATGAACTTTGTCTAGGTTGTCATAAATTCTAAACTAATGAAATTTTAATGTCCAGGATGACTTCTCAATTTCATCTATTTCCCAAATGGAAAAATCTGTTTTGTTTTCTTCAGCGAAATGATTCTGGCTGTTGCCTAGTTTTTTTCTAAAGTTTCCTTTTTTTTTTTGCATTGAATTCTTCCAATTACATCAAAAGAGAGACTCAGTTAAGTGCCACTATGTTTTATAGTGCCTCTTTTTGAAACCAGATTATCTTCCTTTTAGCAAAAATGAATGTACCTCAACCATTTCAGGTAGTGGATGAGTTTGGGTGGATGAGTTTGGAAAGGAGTGTATGCACCATGAAATTAAAACTATAAATCATGAGTCTATAAACCCAGCAGGTTCTCTCTATAGAAGTTTTTCTTTGCTTAATGAAAAATCTAATCATTCTGCGGCCCCCTGTTATAAAGAGAGCTTCTTCTCTGATTCTAAGATTGAGTGAGTCTATGACTTCATATGACAGTGGTGGTTTTCAAGTCAAGAAGAACTGGGTTCAAATGTGGCCTCAGTTACTAGTTGTGTGACCCTGGGAAAATCACTTCACCTCTGTCTGCCTCAATATCTTCATCTGTAAAATGGGAGTAATATAAATATATACCTTCCAGGGTTATTGTGAGGGTCATATAAGATAATATTTGTAAAGCAATTTGCAAACCTTAAAGTGTTATGTAAATGGTGTCATTATGATGATGATGATGATGATATTGATGATGATGATTGATGATGATGATGATGATGCATTTGGCAGCCAGGTCCACCATAAGTAATATAGAAGTCAGAGGTAGAAAGATTCTTTACCATCCTGACCCAGACACTACCCAGAATTCTCTACTGTGGTATGCCCCACATCCCTGCCTCCCTTTCTACCTCTTCCCCAGTCACTAAATGTTAGATAAATATCCATTATCAATACTATTGACTAAAGTTCTGTATAAGAAAAAAGATTTTAAGGAACCATTAAAATGGCATTAATTAGTTTTAGGTAAGTTCTTTAATGTAGCCCAAATGATACATGGCTGTACTTGTTCATTTTTTTTTCTCTTTAGCACTATCCATTAGAGGGCAGTATGAGAGCAGAAATGCTTATGATTTGGTAGGACGAGTTTATTGACCATTTTCTTTTCTTAAGAATAATCTGAGTCTAAAATAAAAGTTCCCTATTTGTAACAAAGAGCTGGTATGAATATATGGAACTTGGATGTTGAAGAATCATAGAAGTGGGAAATAATATTGAGTCCAACCTACTTATTTTACAGACCGATGAATCAAAGCTGTTAATGCCTTCCCCCGTAAACTACCTTGTAGTTAACTGTTTTGTACTTATTCACATTATATTTATCTGTGTACACTTATGCAAGGTTTCCCAAAAGACTTTGTGTAGATTAAAGCTTACAACTGCATTAAGACTTTTGGGACACAGTGCATCTGTATATCTTGTCTTAGAATTTAAGCCCCTGAGAGTTGGGATTTTTTTTATGTTATGTATTTCTCTCCCTAAAACTTAGCACAGTACCTGACACATAGTAGGTGTTTAATAAATGCTTGCTTGGTAGATTGGTTAAATAAGGGATTGGTTAAATAAAGGTAAGTAAGAGAATTTTTCCTATGGTCCCAGCATTTATTAATGACAAATTCTCTGGCTCCTAGTCCAATGATCTTTCCATTCTGCCACCCAGACTGTGCTACATGAGATATAATCATTTTAGTTTTTTACTTATTGGGTATATGGAGTGTTAAAGTAATATTAGCTGGGCACATTCTCATTTTAGAATATTCTAAAAAACTAAACCCTTCACAGTTTTGCAGCTAGTGGTTTTCAAAAAATCCTACCAATACTTACTAGCAGCAGGGACATAATCTATTATCTTTCTAAGAAAATACCATACTCATGCTGTGTTGTATTGTCTGTTTTTATTAACAATTTATCTTGTACCCAATATGATTTTCTTTTAGCCTTTCAGTTTGAAACTCAGTGATAACCCATAAAAAATCTGATAGTACTATAGTCACACATACCAGTCTTTGAGCCTTTGACTTATGAGCACATGCCTTAAAAAATCATGGGGGAAACTTGGTCTAAATCTTAGAGAATTTGAGGTGTGATTTATAGCAGGGGAGTAAAAGATCCTGAAAAACATCATTTGTTTCTTTTTTTCTTGTTTGTTTGTTTTGCAGTGATCAAATGCTCAGCTACAACCTTGGCAGAAGACTCCCAGCTGACCATGTGAGTGGGTATCTCCAATTCAAAGTTGAGATTACATCTTCTATTCATGAAGGTGAGGTATCTGTGTGGGTAAACGGCTATTAGAGGAAACACTTGAGTTTCTTTAAAGTATCCTTTTGTGTATTTGTGCAGTTCCATTAAAGAAAGGGAGCTTTCAGAGGAAATTAACTACTGACATTACCAAGGCAAATGTTAAAATCCACTTCACAAAAGCATCTGGGTCATGCCTGTCTTCTGAAATCAGGATATAGTTTTTCCAATGATTTTCCAAATATCATGTATCAGCTCTCTTATCAATCTGCCTTGACATATACTAAGTGAGTTTAGTATGTAGGAAAACCTTTACAACTCATTAATGAGAAGAGTCTCCAATGGGATGATTAAATGCACCCATTAATATATATGGCCAATGTAAATGGTAAGAAAAATTAAATTTTTAGGACTATTTAATCTTCTATTGGGCAAGATTTAATTTATGAACCCCCCCATAAAATGCTAATAGTCACCCTTAATATTTTAATTCCATTGCCGTGTACATTATCTCTACTTTTCATGGACTCCCAAATGCTCAAAGGGCTGTTTTAGGAGTAGTTTCTTCTGTGGTCTTCCTTTTGTACTAAAGAGCCAACTGGGAAGTCTTATACATTGTATTCAGTAAAGTATGAGATGTCATTAAGTCTTTTACTACTGATCTAGAGTGGATTTTTGTTTGTATGTTTGTGCAAACTAAGGGGAAAACAAGCTGGTCCTAAGAGTTTAATGAATTGTTGATGAGAACAGACTTTGTGTGCTTTCCTCCTCCATTGATTCTTTAATTAAATTGAATTCAGTAAAGGTCACTTGAGTTCTACTGACATGCCCTGTGGTCAGGGCGAACGAATTCCCTATATTTATTTCCCAAATATTGTGTTTCTATTTAGATGCTTCACCAGAAGCAGTTGGCACCATCCTTGGAGTGAATTCCGTGAATGGAGACCTGGGGAGTCCCTCTGATGATGAGGACATGCCAGGGGGACATCATGACTCCCCTGCAGTCTGTTCTAATGGTCCAGTCTCTGAGGAGAGTGCTCCAGAGGGCACTCCAAAGCATTCCTTTAGGACTAGCTCTACTATGGAAATAGACCCAGAGGAACTAACTTCTAGTTCTTCCAGGACCTCCCCTCCCAGAGGACGGCAGGATTCACTGAATGATTATCTAGATGCCATTGAACACAATGGTCATTCCAGGCCTGGGACATCTGCCTGTGCTGAGAGGTCCCTTGGAGCTTCTCCCAAACTAAGGAGTAGTTTCCCCACTGATACCAGACTCAATGCCATGCTTCATATTGACTCTGATGAAGAGGATCATGAGTTTCAGCAAGATCTAGGTTATCCTTCTTCATTGGAAGACGAAGGGGGGTTAGTAATGTTTAGTAGCGCTTCACGAACTGAAGAAGGGAACTCAATGAGTCAGGCAAAGCCAGAAACCAGTCCTGCCGAAGGGGAAGAAGTCCCAGCAGTTGAAGCTGCTTCTATGGAGCATAAGCAGGAGGAGGAACTTCCAGAGGTGCCTGAGAGTTCTTCAGTTTCAGATGCAGCTGTAGAGGAAGGAGAAAATGGCCAGGAACCTCAGCCAAGTGCAGAACAGGGCAATGGTGAATTGTGTGACTCTCAAGAGGGTGACCAGCCTACCAGTGATAGAGACCCAGGAAATTTGGATATGCCAGGGGAAAACAGAAGGGCCGTCAGTGAAACTGAGTCTATTGACCAAGGCTCTGAACCTTCCCAGATATCATCTGAAACAGAGCCCAGCGACCCTGCCCGGACAGAGAGCGTCAGTGAGGCCAGTACCAGACCTGAGGGCGAGAGTGATGTGGAAGGGGCTGATAGTTCCTGCAATGAGAGTGTTACCACACAACTGTCTTCAGTGGATACCCGGTGCTCTTCTCTGGAGAGTGCCCGGTTTCCTGAAACTCCAGCCTTTTCGTCTCAGGAAGAAGAAGAAGGAGCCTGTGCTTCATCACCTGCCAACAGTGGCCCTGCTGCAGGGTCACAGGATTCTGGATGCACGCCTGGGTCTTTGCCTGTGGTAAGGGTACCCAGTGGTCAGGAGGAAGGGCAGGCGGCAGAAATGCCAGCCATACCTGATGGAGAGGAGATGGGGGAAATCTGGCAGAGGAGGAATAGTCTCCAGGCTACTGCAGAGAATGAGTCGCATGAAGAAGATGGCGGAGATGCCCAAGAAGCTTGTGAGGGGGCCACTGCTCAGGCTGAAGGAGCTACTGGAGGTAACAATAATGGGGAAAACCAGGGGCAGATGGTTTTCAGATGCTGTTAGTGGAACTGTTGGGTTATTAGCAAAGTTTTCACTGAAATATATGCACTCAGAGAATCCTTTTCTCTCAAGTTTCATTTTTGTAAGTAGTTTGCCTATTATTGATGACTTTGAAAAACTGATGGTTATCCATAGGATATATATATATACATATATATATATATGACACATAAAATAGGAGTAAAGCAGCATAGTATTTATTTCAATATGTTACTTTCGTTTTGTGATGTTTCAGTGAAAAAAATGTACCTCAATGCTTCCCCTTTCCTCTCCCACACACCTTAATAAATAATCCCCATAAATTGTTTCGGACACAGTTTATCATCCCATGACCAGTCAATGATAAACCTCTAAACTGAACTGGCAGGCACACAGTCCCTTGTCAGACTCATGCTCAAAAGCCCTTCCAGCTTGGTAGGACTGGAAGGAGTTCATGGGCCACTAGTGTAGCCTCTGAGAACTCAGGGTTATCTATACTACAATGATGCTTTGAAATATATAGTGGCTGTGTATAGTGAAATTTCCCCAAAATGGTTAGGAATTTCTTAGTCTGTCAAAGGAAATTCTCAAGTCATACCATATGCAGTGGTTTTAATTAGGAGGAAGAAAGTATATTATGGGGATTGGGGTGGGGGTGGGGGGACAGGGAGGGTTTAATCTGAAGCAAACAGCCTGGTTACAATAGCAGTGTAATTAGTCCTCAGAGCCTTTCAAGAACCCTGAAGTTATCTCTTTGTAAAAATATGGCCTTGGAAATGAAAGCCTAAGCATGTGCTTTGCATAAAATATTTCTCTGTTTCTTACCACCTGCAGCACAAGAAATGTCAGCCAGATTGCTGAGCATGATTACACTTGAAGAATAAATAATGCTAGTATGTTGGCCAAAAGGCAATTTAAGACCTCAGTTTGCAAATAAAATTTTGGCTTTCCCAAAGTGAGCATGCTATATAGGAGACTGGCTATATAGTAGCACAAAGTAGAATAGGACATTTCTAAATGTTCTATTACTGATAGATCAGCAAAACAAAAGGAAAACTTTCATCAGATGTCTAAAATAGCAAAAGTCTACCACACCTAGACTTTTTCCCTAGGAAAAGGTAGCTTATATTAAATTTTATTTGATTCCTACCTAAATTATTCACCTTGTTCCTTCTTCCACTTCTGTTCACTCTGTGTTAGGAATTGTGGCTTTAAAGCTTCTCAAAGTGTTGGGATAGAGACCTGTCTGGGTGATGGGAGGTGGTGCATGTGCATGTCTGTGTAGGGTCACTTCTACTTTATAAGCATGCAGATCTGTTTACCCAAGTCTCTAGGAGATAAAATTAGAAGGAGGAAAACAAAATCAGGTACACATTATAGGGTATTTCAGCACTGCAAGGAAAAGATAATACCCAGATAACTTTTTACCTTTAATCCTAGGTTCTCAAGCCAACGGCCACCAGCCATTGCGATCGCTACCTTCAGTACGTCAGGATGTTAGCCGATACCAGAGGGTGGACGAGGCTCTGCCACCAAGTGAGGACCTGTTAACTAAAGGGCTCACCTTTTAATCAAAGGGTTCAAGGTAGAAGCAGCTGCAAGGATAACATAACAGGGTAGACCTGTACATGTGATCTAAGACACTGCTGCAGGGGGCTGTAGAAAGGAGCAGGGTATTTACTCTTGAGATAAAGGCTAGCACTCCCTCCTTGTACTGCTACATGCTAGAGTGGAGGAGATGTGAAGCTTTTTTTGTTTTTACAATTTGCATGCCAAGTGAATAATAATGTAGTGATGCTGAACTGAACAGATGCAGGTGGTCTGGACATTTGGAAGAGAATGGGAATCTGTTCTTTTTCTTGGTTGCTTAATGCCCAAATGAAGTTTTTTAGCCTCCAAATAATGTTATGTAATTTTTCCTAGGGAGGTGTAGACTCATTCCAGCTTTAAATCTATGGCCCATTCTGGGCCACAGTAATGAACTTTGATAGTAGCAAGTGAAACTAGAGCTTTGAAATAGGACCTTTTGTTATTGTTATTGTTGGTTTCATTATGGAGAGGAATGAAAATGCTTATAGCACAAAGGAAAGATGGTTGAGATATATTGATGCTGGGAAGTGGTAACATAACACAAACTGCCTTCCAGCAGTGAATGAGTGAATGAGGCCCATGGCTAACCATAATCCAGATATAATTCAATACACTGTTAAAACTCCTGGGACTCATTAGGAGAATGGGATTATGTAAGGACAAAACATTATCACTGAACATTTAGGAAGGAATTTTAAAAGTACCACCAGCAAAGTTCTAGTTCAAGCAAACATTGCTTCTCTAAAAATACAGCGAACAACAATCTTCTGTGCTTTCTCTTCTGATGAATCAGCCTCTCTCCTTACCCTGCTTTACATGTGTTTCTG
>JAQQSW010002981.1:0-14804 GCA_028646575.1 Pseudocheirus occidentalis
TATTGATAATACATTGCTGAATTGCTCAAAAATGAATGATTTCCATCTGAAGAATGCAACCTTCCAATCAGTGAATCATAATCAAAGATGGAACACGTGTGGACCTTTCTACAGGATCACATCACCTGTTCTTTTCCTTTAAGTTTAAAATGACCTCAGATGTGCCACATCTTTCCTCAGCGATGAGGTTGAGAAAAAAAGGTTTATGTATATACAGTTTCCTAATATTTTCAGATTTCTGGGTATAAGACAAATAAACAGCGCACACAGTAGGGCTACTAACACAGGTTCACTCTTGATCTGGTCAGACAAGAAAGACACTAATAAAGGTTTAATAATCTTACCTTATTCTAGTCTAGTTTTCTCAGAAAAGGATTACTGATAAAGGGAGGACAAACTACTACAGCATTCCCTAATCACCCTTCTTGCAGGGGCCAGCTACATCTCAAAGGGGTCAGTTGAGAGAGGCACAACTTGTGTATCAACTTAAATCCCCTCAAGCCTAGATGGGGGCTGATCAAGGCACACAACATTTCAGCTTGTGCATTTAACCCTAAGGTTCCCCTTAAGATTAATCATTCACTGACCAATGCCCACCTACTTTCTAGGGGCAACAGACAAAGACGACATATTATCAGCAATCTCGCAGTTTATGTCACCCCATCCCTGTATCTCACAGTGGATGTTTACACTATTTATCATGATTTAATGCTTCACAAGTGTCATAAGAAGTTTGGAACCATAATTGTCCATATATAACATGAATATATTACCTGTGAACAAGAAATTGTTATAGCTATGGATCCTAGGAAACTGAGATTCTGTGAAATAATAGAAATAAGAGCAAAAGAAATAAAAATAATAACAAAAATTCACTTTACACATATTAAAATCCACCTTACTTACATTGGGCATTTACCAAAACATTTCTGATGAATGCTTAGATAACCATTATCACTGTACTCTTAGATCTTGTTACCTAAGATAATTTCTATTAGTACTTATTTATTTCCACAACATTGAAAAAAAAAGATTACAGAAAAATGTGCTCTGAGACAATGTAGGGAATCCAAGAACTACTTGAACAGAATCAACATGACTATAGTTTACATGGATATTTGAAAAATTATACTTTTTTTGTGTTTGCGTGCTTGTGTTTGTGTGTGTGTGTGTGTGTGTGTGTGTGTGTAATTTAATAAGCATGATAATCCTTTAAATGGTAGGGTGCTGCATCATTGTTCACATTCCATAGGTGAGATAATTGAGGCACAGAACAATTGGGTGACTTCCCGAAAGGACCAGATAATAAGTGACAAAGCCAAAATTAGATAAAATAGCTCAAAAGTAATTGGTTTTTGCCAATATATTACAGTGACTTTTTCACTCTTGCCTCATCCAGATTATACCCATCACATGGAAAGTAGTCTGAGTAATAGGAGCACATGCTGGAGAATTTCTATTTCTTAAACAAGCACTCAGAAATTTCCACTCTGAAGGACTAGAGTTCCCATTTCCCCTTGAGAACATAAAAACTCATAGGAAAATATAAATATATCACATGTAAAATGTATTTTTTACAAAGGATTTTGAGGGAATGGCTGATATTTTATACCTCATAAAATGTATTCACAAGTTTAATTTCTGGCAGACAACTATATATTATTCATCAGTAAAATGCTAACAAATTTTTGTTTTCAGGCATACAATATGTTCCATAAGAATGATGGTATCCATCATGTAGGGTGTCCTAAATGTCTTACAGCAGTGCCTTAAAACTGTTCTAAGATTTTTGGCCTCTCTATCCATTTTCACTCATTCAATTCCTCAGGAGTGACTACAATATGCCTCCTGAAAATTATGAAATACGTACCAACGCAGCGATTTCTTTTAAATCTTCTATCTTTAAAAACTATGAAAGAATTTAAACATTTCCATTTTACAAGAATGTTTTGTTATGAATATAATACTTGTAGTTCCCTTTCTATATTGCCAAAATTTTATAAAATGATTTAAAATGCATTAAATCATTTTATTGCTAAAGAGGAAAGTATTTCCTTTCCACACATAAGGAAATTAAGACTCAGAAAGTTTTAGTGATTTGTCCCTAATTCAACAGCTGCTTAGTAGTGGAACTGAGATTTGAACTTGAAGCCTAGACTGCTCAGGTACATAGATAACACCTATATGCTGCTATTTCTTATCTACGAAATACATTGATTTTTGCCTAATGTCTTTTTTTCCTTCTATTTTTTAATTGTATCATCTTTTAGCCTTTTCTGTCTTGTCAATATACTATAGAATTACTCTGAACTACAGCTTGGCCCCCCTGCAATCTGCAGGCTGGGAGCTTGGTAGCAGCTACCTGGAGGCCGAAAGGCTGCTGTTTCTGCTACTTCCTTGCCCTGGGGGCAGTTTGGCCATACTCCTTTCGTCTCCCAAATTTAGCTGAATTCCACTGACCTTTCATGTAGTCCTTATTTCTTTTGGCTTGATAAATCTGAAAACTTCCACAGCTGCCACACATCCACTCTCCTGAAGACTCTAGCTGCGGCTCCTCCTGACTGACCTGGGGCCAGGCTGTGGTTTCAGGCTGGGCTGGTTTTGGAACCAAGCATGCTGATATGAGCCCATTGTGCTGAGCTGCCTTCAGCTAGAAATGTGTTTTATATATTTTTGTGAGTTTTGGAGCCCTAAAATTTGTTTAGAATCATATTTCATGGGTATTTGAGGTGGCTGTGAAATCTTGCTGCTTTTATGATGCCATCTTGGCTCTGCCTCTCCCAGAATATTTTTCTTTTGGTATTTTATTCAGGTGTGTGTGTGTGTGTGTGTGTGTGTGTGTGTGTGTGTGTGTGCTTGTTCAATGTGGTCTTCTGGAAAACCTGTGATCTTTTTTGCACATGATTTTTCTGTCATCAGTTGCTTTAGTATACATACACACACATATTTATTTATTTATTTATGTGTGTGTGTGTGTGTGTGTATATATATATATACACACACACATTTATTTATTTGTGTGTATATATGTATATATATGTATATGTACATATGTATATATGTATATGTATATATGTATATGTGTGTGTATAAATGCATTTGCTCTTTTAACAAAGGTACATTTTGCTTCTCTTTTACAAATATTTATCCAATCCAGTATTTTGTGTTCTATGTCTATTATTCTCCTCCTCATTTTTTCTCCTTATTTGGAGTGATGCTGCATCTTGTATTTATTTGTTCTTTTCCTGCTGCTAAAATTTGTGTTGAAAATTCTGACCTACAACTAAAGTTCATTCATAAGTGGTTACTTTAAAAGTTGCATTTTTATTTTTAACCATTCTAAAAGTACTTTTGTTTCAAGATCTCTTTCTCAATGAGATTTTTCTTTCATCAATTGATCTTTTATTTTATGTTATAATATCTTTTTATTATATTATTGGTTTTAATAATTTAAAAAAAATCTTCTTGATGTATCTTCTTCTGAGTTGGGCTTTTACTTAGAGCATCTCTTAAAAGTATTTCCTTTTCAGCTTTCTCTTATCTCCCTGATCACTTGTCACCCTGTTTCCTCACTTTTTCTGTTCTTTTCTAATTCAGCAGAGATCTATAAGGCTAGACTATAGGGTGTCCCCAACTTCATCATATTTTCCAGTGGTTGTTGTGGTTTCATGTTGTGTTGTGGTAGGACTGTCTCAAAGAATTGAGTCAGACCACTTCTAAACCAAGTATAGGCATTTATTGGAAATGTCTCCAATGAGCTGAATGCTAAGAGGTCCCAACAATAAACAACAAGAAAGGCAATTGTATAGTGTAGTGATACTGATTACACAACAGTAATCATGAATATTAAAAAGGTGAGAGGGGTTTTACGAGGGATTAGGTAATTGGAATGGATCCCTCCAATGCTTTGGTGGCCAAAGAGACTGGCTGTACTCCTTTCTGATTGGTTAGCTATTGTGGTCAAGGAGTATAGTTAGGTATTGTGGTCCTGTCTTGAACTAAATGGGTGATGTAATTGTGTTTGAGTACAAGGACCCACCTGTTCAAATACGTAAATTGGATTAGGGGGCATTAAGTAGATATGGGGAGAGGCTATATAGAGTCTGGGGTCAGGTTTCTTAGGATTTCACCATGGTCAAAGTTCTCAAATCTTTCAAAATGAGCTTTTTGACTTTTTGAGTTATCATATAATTTATTGTCACCATTCTATTTATTTCACTATCTTTTAGTTCATATAAGTCTTCTAAAGTTTCTCTAAATCCTTCTTTTTCATTATTTCTTATGGCTTAATGCAATTCCATTATTTTCCTTATTTGACATTTGTTCAGCTACTCTCCAATTGATAGGTATCCACTGTGTTACAAGTTTTTCTTTTAAAAAAATAAATATGCTTCGCTTTCTACCTTTCTCAGTGTTTTTGTCTGTCTCTCATTGTATATGTGTGTGTGTGTATATATATATATGGATATGGATATATACACTCATACACACATCTGTGTCTAGCAGAACTATAGAGTTTGGTGAATTAGCAGACCACTTTAAATGGAGACACCCATATGTTACACAAGAATCTTGCTTCTGGAGTTCAAGAATGTTTAGTGTACACAAGGGCATTGGCTTAACAGATGTGTGAGTATAGCTGGAACTTCTGTAATTTTAAATCTCCCTACAGGCATAGTTATTCTTTTTTACCCCATGACTAGGGATTTTTACCAAAACAAAAGACCTTATTAACTCACACTCTCCAGTAAGTAGGGAAGTCTAAGGGTAACCTTTTCCTCCATCCTCCATTCTCCATCCTCCATCCTCCATCCTCCATCCCATTTGGAGCTGGGATTTTTTTATGTTTTTGAATTTTCTATTTCCATTCCAATTTCTCATATTAGACTCCCTTCACTGGTGCTGGAAAATTAGAACCCATGATTCCAAGACTGATGTTGCCATCAGCACAGCTGGGAAGCTCTGAGATGCCAGGGTTAAGAAGATTCGATGGTGGTGTGGGGTGGAGTGGGTACTTTTTGCACTTGGAACTTAATGAGAATAATGCTTTGCAGGAAATTAATTAAGTCATGAACCTAATTTTCCTCTTCTCCACTAGAGATGGATGTGGTTACCTTTTTGTCTTGTTGCTAAGTAAATAGGGAGAAAACCAACATACTTATGCTAACTCACTGATATGAACTGTAGGCTTTTGATCTCTGTTTCATTCAGAACACCAGCACCATAACAAACTGTTATTTCAAGATATTGCTTGACTGTTAGTTCCTTCTGCTTCTCAGGTAGACAAATCTTGTCTCTACTGAAATATGGCAATTTTTAAAACTAATTAATTTTTATTTTTCAACATTCTCTTCCACAAAATTTGAGTTCTAAATTACCCTCAACTCGCAAGATGGCACATAATCTAATTTAGGCTCTATTTACCCATTCATATATTAAATATATTTTCACAAAAGTCATGTTGTAAAGAAGAATTAGAACAAATGGGAAGAACCATGAAAAAGAAGAAACAACAAAAAAGAGCAAATAGTATACTTCAGTTTGCATTCAGTTTTTTTTTTTCAGTTCTTTTTCTGGATGTGGATGGCTTTTTCCTTCATGAAACTTGTGGAGTTGTCTTAGATCCTTGCATTGCTGGGAAGAATTAAGTCTATCAAAGTCAGTCATCATGCAATGTGGCTGTTGCTAAGTACAATGTTCTCCTTGTTCTGCTCACTTCACTCAGCATTAGTTCATTTAAGACTTTCCAGGTGTAACTGAAGTCTGCCTGCTCATCATTTCTTATGGAACAATAGTATTCCATTGCATTCATATACCACGCCTTGTTAAGTCACCCCCAAATGATGGACATCCCCTCAGTTTCTAATTCTTGACCCCCACAAAAAGAGCTGCTGTATTTTTGTACATGTGGGTCTTTTCCCCATTGTTACAATCTCTTTGGGATATAGAACTTCAAGTGGTATTACTGGTATGGCCAATTTTATAGCCCTTTGGGCGTAGTTACTAATTACTGTCCAGAATGATTTGATCAGTTTTCAACTCCACAAATAATTAATTAGTATTACAATTTTGACACATTTTCTCCAACATTTATCATTTTCCTGTTTTGTTATCTTCACCATTCTAATAGGCATGATGTAGTTATTTGAATCTGCCTTTCTCTAATCAAAAGTGCTTTAGAACATTTTGTTTTTCACGTGAATATAGATAGCTTTAATTTCTTGTCCAGAAAAGTGCCTGTTCATATTCTTTGACCATTTGTCAGTTAAGGAATGACTTGTATTCTAGCAAATTTGACTCAATTCTCTATGTATTTTAGAAATAAGGTTCTTATCAGAGATGCTGATTGTAAAAATTGTTTCCCAGGTTTCCATTTCTCTTCTAATCTTGGTAGCATTGACTTTGTGCAAAAAACTTTTAATTCGATGTAATCAAAATTACCTATTTTCACAAAATAGCCATTTATACTCACCCCCAAAGGACATTTAGAAAATGGTTCACCTCTTTATGAAATAGGGATGTGATTTAATAAGAATTAATCATTTATTAAGCACCGTGCTAGGCATTAGGGTACACAAACTAGGCTAAAGAAATGGTTTGGAGGGTAAATTGAAAGGAGAGTAAATAATGTAGATGGGCCTTCTTTTGAAATGCTGTCTCCAGACAAGGACACATTAAGTGTTAGGCAGATACACATTGGAATTCAGGGAAGTAGCCCAGGTAGTATGGTAAGTTAGCCAGTAGTGAGGGAAACTAATATTAGTACTAATTAAGCTAGAAAAGTGTAAAGTTTATCAAACTGATTATCTCTGGACTATATAAATCAAACCAGCTGTAATTCACTCAACCACATGTTATATTGTCCTATCTGAATGGAGCTCATAGTAGCAAAACATAAGCAAATTCTAAGCCAATCAAAAAGAATTGAGAGAAAGGGAAGAAGGAAGGAAGGAAGGAAGGAAAGAAGAAAGGAAGGAAGGAAGGAAGGAAGGAAGGAAGGAAGGAAGGAAGGAAGGAAGGAAGGAAGGAAGGAAGGAAGGAAAGAAGGAAGGAAAGAAGGAAGGAAGGAAAGAAACAGGAATGGAGGGAGGGGCAGTAAAGAAAGAGAGAGAAAGAGAGAAGGAAAGAGTGGTATAGAATGGTGCCTCTCTTTTGTGGGAACATTTGTTTAAAGATGTTTAAAGAAAAAGAGGTATGATACTCATTAAAAAGGAGAAAAATATTATTTTAAACATGCAGTTTCAGGGACAGAAAACAACAGAAATACTCTGTCACAGGCTTACAGCTACAGAACATTATGGCATCTCAGCTCATTTGCATATAGATTTTTTATTACTTTAAATGGGAGAAGCTAAAAACTGAAAAATCTTATAAACATTTGGAAAGTGAGGGGGGGTGTTGAATATCATCAATGTGGAAGGTAGAAAATGGGGAATTCTGAATTTTCAAGTGAAAGGTAAATTACTGAAGCTTAGGAGGCATTCATTTATGTCACTGAAGTAGATAGGAGCTGGATTTAGGAATTTGAGAATAGTACCTGAAATAAGAATCTGGAGTTAAGAACTGAAGATGAAGCAGAGGAGAAAGTGGAGGCAGCCTAATAGGTATTAAAACAATCAGCTCTGTCAGAACAGCGGCAGTTAGACACAAGCATCTGAAAGAAGACTTCAAGCTATTTGATTTCCAATTGGTGGGAAAGAGAATTGATTTTATTAGGTAAAAGTTTCAGACCAACCTAGATATGTTGAGAGGTGAAGATTTTTATGCTTCTCTTGCTCTCTGACTTGAAATTAAACAATAACAACAACAGCAGCAACAACAACAAAACAGGAAAGTTTTCAATGGCTCTGGATTCTGAGATATGAGCAACCTTAAGTAAATATGAGTTTTCTTTTACTCTGTATTTTCATATCAGGTACCTGTAAATTTATGTAAATTTACACTCCACCATATATATTGAGTGCATTGGCAAGAGGGTGTGACCAAGATTTATATGAATATTGTGATAGAATTTAATTATTTAAGTACTGACATTAATATATCAGCAATTTCATTATTACAATTTCTTTTGCCTTATTGTTAAGAACATAGTTATATTCAAGATCTAAATGTATCGTTATTGTAAGAAGTACATTAATTTGTGAGTAACTGGCTGTCTAGATAAAAAATACATATGAGAGGACTAAAGAGTGAGAGTAGAAATGAATAAAGGGAAGATATTTCCCATCATAGTGACTTCTTCTAAAAATATGAGAGAATTAGAATTATATAGTGATGATTGTCTGTTTCTGTAAGAGATAAAGATGACATCTGGTGGATTGATCAAGATAACCCAGAGTCAGTGGGTTAAAGGGATGAAACATGTACTGTGTTACATTGATCAACGACATATGCTTCTCATATCATAACAACATGGCTTCAATTGCATTTAGGGGCTATGTATTTGGATCTATGTCAATTGATACAACCACTTCTTGTGTTACACATATTTTTCTAAACTCTTTTACTTCAGACTTCTCAGTAATATACTCAACAAAATATAGTAACAGAGGTAAAGATTTGAAACATTTGTTTTACTTTTTCCTCTTTTACATTCATGCAAAAATAAAGAACTAGGCTGGACAAATAGAACTTACTTGCTGAAGGATCATTCAGCTCTGACTATTATTGAATAAATGATTATGAAGTATGAATCTGTAATTCTAGCTGGAGCTTGAACACAACTAAATTATATAATTTTCTTATTGTGTTATTTTCTATATTAATAATGCGATTTCTTTCATGAATGGATACTACCAAACATTTAAAGAACAATGAATTCCAATACTATTTAAACTATTTGGAAAAGGAGGAGAAGGAATTCTAACAAACTCCTTTTACCGAACAATTATGGTGCTAATACATAAACCAGAATGAGTTAAAAGAAAGAAAATGGTGGACTAATTGCCCGAATTAATATTGAAACCAAAAAAAATTGGACAAAAAATATTAAGAAGGTGATTACAGCAATATATCACAAGGATTATCCTATTAAGATCAAAAGTATGTACATTATCATTATTATTATTCAATATAGTGCTAGAAATGTTAAATATAGCAATGAGAAGAAAAAGAAATTGAAAAAATTAGAATAAGCAATTAAAAAAACAAAACTATCACTCTTTGCAGATATGATAATACATTTAGGGAACCCTAGAACATTAACTAGGAAGCATTCTATACTTCAAATGCTCTTATTAAGGCCTCATTTCTTAAATGTACAGACAAAAATAATAAAAGCACCATTATGTATGAAAAAATTCATAGAAGCAATTAGTAAAGTAACAAAAAGAAATACATGTGTATCCATACATATATGTCCAATAGTTCGTATTATGGATGAATAAATTTTATAAATTAATGAAAAGATTTTGCTCTACGAACATAAGAGATCCCAACTATATCATATGGAATATTGAATATGAAGAATTCTGAGAAAGGTGATTACTTTATGAATTCATGATGAAAAAATCAGCAGAAAGAACAAATAATAGTATACATATGGTTTGCAAAGTGTTTCAATGGCATGTCCTAATTCTATATTCACAAGTCATTAAAGGTAAGTACTCTTATTATGTGTATTTCAAAGATGATGAAATTGAAGATAGAAATTAAAAGTGGCTTGCTAAGGATGCTAGTGTTAATAAGTATCGGAAGAAAAATATGAATTCAAATTCTCATTACTTGAGGGCTAGTGTTCTATGCCTTCCATTAATTAACCATCTGTACAAAGTATGGGCTACACAATTGAAGAGGGTAAGAAAAGTAGGTGTATGAAGGACCCCAATGAATCCCTTGAGGGTTCTTGTATGGAAAGAATTTTGCAGGACTCAAGCAATCTTCTGAGTCAGGGTTGTAAAAGTTTGTTTTTACTTTTTATAGCAGTCAGGAGGGTTAGGGAAATTGCAAACCTGCAAGAGTCAGGGGTATAGATTATAAAACAATAAAATCATAAATCACCTATCAATTAGGCCAATTAGTCAAGTAAGGGTGGGATAAGGGAGGAAATAAGGAGTGGTAAGTGCTTAAAGGGACATGTACTTTTCATATCTACTGTGCAGGTGTATTGCCCATAATTCACTAGGAAAAAGCCCAAGGTGGGGAGGGTGCATGGAGTTGTGGTTTTAGGCTTGAAACATCACTCAATCAACTAAAGGTCAATTCTGACTGAGAGGTGTCTATTCTGTTACCCATCAGTGTACTGTGTGACAAGATAGATGGTGGGAAGCTAGACTAATTGGGGATTCAGGATGTGCCAAATTGGAGAGGAGTTAGCTTACTGATAGGGTATTGAAGGATTCATAGGTGCAGCTGTCCATTAGAACAAGGGAGCTATACATTTCTCTAAGCTAAAGTGATTGTTTATAGATGCTTTAGTGAGGGATTCATAGGTATATGCATTTTACATATGAATTGTTATTGTACCAAGCAGGGATAAACAGTTCACAAACTGTAGATAGGCAGAGTGCTGGCCTAGGGAAGAGGCAGAGTTAGTGCTTTGAAGCCGGGGTAAATGTGATTTTACAACTTGATTTCAAAAGCTGGTATCACAAATTTAGGCACCCAAACACAAGTGTGATTTTACAAATTGAAGTTACAACTGCATGTTACAAATATAGGCACCCCCACTCAGCATCACAATGATCACAACAATTCCTAAAAAGTCAGCTCTGGGATGAGGAAAAAGCAACTTGTTTCATTTAGTTAATTTTTTTAAATGAAATTTTTCAGGTTTTTGGAAATGTATTTTATAGAACAGCTGGTTTGGTTTCAAAATAAATTGTATTAATAAATTATTTTTTAAAATTATGTATATGCCCATTTTATAGATATAAACACAGTTAAGTATATCATTAGTAGATACATCATTATTGATATTTATCATATCTTAATTTTTAAGACACATAATTTAGTAGGGGTACACTTTGTACCCTCTGTGAAGACTCCTCAGAATAAGAAGGGAGAAAAACTATCTGGAAACCAGAGACAGAATTTTGTAAGACTAGACAGATCTGAGTCCTGGGTTACACAACCTAGGACTCTTCCCTTTTTCCTTGTGGTCATGAGCATTAGGCCCCTCTCAGGAGTTTAAGACCTCCACCCTTGTATGCCACACTCTTAAAAGCATTAGGCCCTTTTTCAAAAGTTTTTCACCTTCACCCACACTTGTGACCTTTTCCCTTCCCTTGCTTTGGCCTTTACCAAATAAGGTCATGGATGATACCTTGGCTTCCTGTTCCATCTCTCTGCCTATAGGCAGGCTTCTTTGTTATCTACCATTGGGTTAGATTTTGCACCAAGACTGAGAACATGTCTCCTAGCCAATTAGAAAAGAGATAGCCAGGGGGTATTAGGGTATAAATTTTTTTTCTGCCTTTTGTAAAGTCTCCTCTCCTTAATCCCTGCCATGGAGAGGACCACCCTCTTCCTGCAGGGGAAGAGAATAAAACTTCCTCTTCCTTCATTAAGATGCCTCTGACTTTTGATTTTTCTTGGGTTTGGGGTTTTGGGGGTCCCCATACCCTACATGTAATACACTTGCAGTTAGTAGTCACAAGTATCAGATTAATTTGACATTTTGGGGGTTTAATATCAGGTTTGAAAGTCTCTTTCTCACAAACAAGGTTTCTGTAAGAGTCTTAGATTCTCTCCCTGTAAGTCAAAGGAAAAAAAAGAAAGATTTTTTTTCTTTGAGTTAGGAAATTACATTTTATGAGATAAAATCTGAAACATTGTTTTGTCTATTCCCCTGTAGAAACAACATAAATCATTGTTGAACAATCACTAGCTATTAGATCATATCATAAATGGCAGTAGTCTTAGGGAGCGTGAAAAAGGTGAAATATTGTCAGGATTAGTGTTTATGGGATTAGTTTTCTCCTTAATCAAGGTTGCTTAGTGCAGAAAAAATTGCTTTGAAGAAACTCCTACCCTCACCCCTATTCTACAGCCTGTCTTTCACAACTATTAACATCCAGTAACATTGCACTTCAATTGAATGAAAACAAAGTTATAAGTTAGAAAGGCAGGTATGAGAAATGCAAGTGCTTTATGTAATCAAAATTGCAACATGTCATTTATTAATAACTCTGAGAAGATAGTGAGTTCCTGTTCCTACTATCCTCATTTAAGTAAAAGTATTCCATGAGAAATGAAACAATATTTACATATAGTTGTGGTCTGATCAGGGTGGATACACATTTTATGCAATTATCTCCACACCCCTAGATTCTGTGAAATTCTTTCCTGAAATTTTCTAAACAGCATCCACCCAGTAGATTGAAGGTCTTCTTTTTGTTCTGTATTAATTGGATGCTAAGCCCTGGAGGGGACCAAGGTGATTTATTGAACATGCATTGTTCTTTATTCAATTCAAGACAATGGCATAAAATTAAGTACTTGAAAAGTCACATGTTGTAAAAAAATGAAAAAACTGAAAAATTCCTTACCCCTCAAGGAGCTTATATTTCCCTAAAAGTTTTTAGCATGTTTTAAAGCAAAGAAATATAAAATGATACAAGGGAGAGAGAGCAGAGAAAGATACAGAAAGACAGAGAAAGAGCATTGACCAATCTAACATTGCATACTCATTTCTGACTCAACAGCCAGTTAAAAACTTTGCATCATTCTATTACAAACTTAAAGAAAACAGAGGATAACTAGGCATATTCCAAATTTTGAATGGAAATTGGCCCGCCATCATCAATTCACAGATGCAGGTTCACCAATCCTCCAGATAGTTTAGCAATGATCAGAAAATGACCTTACTCTAAGTACCAGGTTAGCATCCTTCCATTACATTTACATATTTTCAGTCTTCTTGTTTCTCCTCAACGAAATGTAAATTCTTTGAATATAAATGGTTTTTTTTTCATTTTGTCATTGTATCCCCAGGGAATAGTTCAGCCTCTAATTAATAGTGGGAACTAGACAAATCATTGTTGAATTTAATTGAATTTAAATTTTACTTGTAGTAGCTAATAAAAGGTGAGAAGGAAGTACATTCCAGGTATCAGTGATCCATAATACAAAGTCATAGACAATAAGGATGAATTATTTCCCCTCTTACCAGTCTATCCCCAATAATCTACCAATCCCTTCCTTAAGTATAGACTATGACCAGGGGATGGAAATTTTTCTTATTTACCAAACTAACAATTTGGCAAAAATGGGGAGAACATGAAGGGGACTAGAATGTAAGGAGACTTGAAAGTTCAGTTGAAAAGAGATTTTGGATGATTTTAAGTGTCATGTTGAAAAGTTTAACTTTTCTAATTGCCCTTCCATTGCACCCTCTGGATTGACAATGATTGTCAAAGCAATTTAAGGAACTCTAGGTCATGCCCTCCACTTTTTCATCTGAAATATCCTATATGTCTTGTCTCTCCCATTTAGAAAATGAGCTCCTTCAGAATAGATTCTGACTCACAATTCTGCCTCATAGCCAGTAAGTTCCCAGATACTGGCCTTTATTTTATCCACAATAGGCCTATTGTATCTGACCTACTTTATTCATATAACTACCATTATCAGCCTTTGAACCTGCACACCTACATCCAATCTCTCTCCAATCTGACAAACGTAGCATATAAATAATCTTGTGACTTCCCAAATTGTAAGTCTGACCGTGTTACTCCCTACTCAATAAACTCAAGTGATTCTCAATTCCATCTAGGATAAAATATAAAATATATTTTGTATATATTCCTTTTTGATACTTTGAGTCATTTAAAACCTGAAACTAGCTCTTTTTTCCAGCCTTATTACACCTTATTCCACTCTACACTCATTGTGGTCCAAATATATCCTACTTCTTGTTCTTCATATATGACAATTAATTTCCCTTTTCTATTCCTTTAGTTTATTGTCCTCCATGTGGAGCATTTTTCCCTTCTCACATCCACCTGCAAAGCTGTTCACCTCCTACCTTAACTCTCTCATGCCCCTCTTCTCCTAGCTGTTAATTCCTGCCCTTCAAGAATGTATATTGTATCAATTCTTTATAAAACCTTATATTCATATTATCATCATGACCAACTGTCACTTTTGTCTTTATATATACAGTAGCTAGCGCAATAAGTACATAGCAGGCCTTATAATAATTGCTTATTGATTGATTAGTAATCCTCACTAAGTATGGAGGAGAATCAGGAAAAAAAATGTTTTACAAATTGGCAAAAGAAAATACTATTGAAGAGGAGCCCAAAGAGGGTTAGGGCTGCCTGAGACCACAAAACTCCAACATGTTGGGTCCTGCGGAAAGAATTCCACTCAAGTCTTCTCAGCCAAAGAAAAAGTAAAGTTTATTTAAAGTTCAAGTTAGCCATGTGGGGTGCTAGGCCATTTAAAGGTGCTCTCATAGAGCAAGTCTCTGCTAAGGCATTCTAAGGCACTCTCACACCACGTGGAGGGAAGATGGAGTTCTATATACAGTAAGGTTGTGGGAGGAATCTGAGGGTGGTCCAGAGGAGGAGATTGGGGAGGGTCTTCAGAAGGAGTCAGATGAGGTCACACTCCAGTAATGAGTGCTTAAGGGTGGGAAGTTGCTGGAGGCTACCTGGAGACCACAGACAATGGTGGGCCAGGCCAATTCAAGGGTGGGAAACTATTGGAACAAAGCCAGCTAAAGACTTGGGCAGAGCCTCAACTCAAGGCTCATGACCGCAGGCAAATGTCTTCCCTGGGAAGGTTTACTTTCCCAGAGCCTGTACCTCAAAGAATCAAGGAAAGCTCAAAAAAGGGGGGAGGGGTCCCAGAGCCTACAC
>JAQQSW010002982.1:0-14804 GCA_028646575.1 Pseudocheirus occidentalis
ATATATATATATATACATATATATCTATAAAACCAAGTTATCGTAAAAAAACATTTACTGAGTGCCAGAAATTGGGGGTGAGTGTGGGGTGGGGAGAAGATATAAAAACAGAAGGAAAGATGGTCCTTGCCCTCAAGGAGTTTCATTCTAATAGGTCAGAAAATAAACTTAGGGGAGAAAGATTTGATACCTGATTAGATATGAGTGGTGAAGGTGTGGCTAGAGTCAAAGATTACACTAAAGTCTCAGAGTTTGAAGACTCAGTAGTTGAATGCTGTATCATCTGTGTAGATTCAAGAGCATCCTGGGAGGTGGGTTTAGCTCAAAATCAAAAGAACATTGAATTATTTACACTGATAGCTTCTGGTTTAATGTGAGTAAAATCTAGGCATAAATTCAAGTATATTCACAAATCTGGTATTTATTCACTGGTTTTATAACAGTTATCACAAAAGCAGGATGGTATGTACTGAATGCTGAGTTTGTACTTGAGAACCTGGGGTCAAAGTTCAGCTTTGCCACTTACTTTCAGCATGTTCCCTAACTTCTCTGGGCCATTATTTCTAAATTAAGAGAGCTAGACTTGGTGAACTCTAAGGTTTCTTTCTCTTCTGAAGGTATTATAAAGTTCAATGTTTTGTTAACAGCATTTTTTTTATTGGAAAGAAATAAGTGGATAAGATTGGGCAGTCAAGATGGGAAGAAAATTATCTTCTTCCTGTATGCTTATCTGAAATGGAGTTTACACGGACTACTGATTTCAGACAAATCTCAAGAGAGAGAGAATTCATAGGCTCATAGATGTGGAACTAAAAGGGGCCTTAGTGTCAAATACAAGGCTTATGGGTTGCATATGGCCCAAATCACTCCCCGATTCTACCTGAACCAGATTAAAATGCAATTGGGAAATATTTAATAAAATAAATACAAATACAATACATATAGATAACATTGCATTTTAAACTGCCAGTTTGCAGCTCACATGGACCCTTATGCATGTATTAGTAGCCTCCATTTTTATTTGGCTTTAAGAGCACTGATCTACTCCAGTTTTTTGTTGGTTTTTTTTTGTTTGTTTTTGTTTCTTTTTTTTTGCTTTTTGGAGGGCAGTTGAGGTTAAGTGACTTGCCCAAGGTCACACGGCTAGTTTTTTGTGTTAAGTGTCTGAGGCCGGATTTGAACTCAGGTACTCCTGCCTCCAGGGCCGGTGCTCTATTCACTGCGCCACCTAGCAACCCCGATCTACTCCAGTTTACACGTTTTGCTAATGAGGAAATCCAGATACTGAGAGTTTAAGATTTGCCCAGAGACTGGATTTGAACTTTCATTCTCTGATTCTAAGTTCTGTACTCTCTCCTTTACCCCATGTTGCCTTCTTGATCTATGGACCAAGGTTGGGTTTACACAATCAATACTACCTACTTCTGCTAGGGGGCACAATAATCTGAAGATACTCTTTGCCCACGCTGGATCAAAATCTCTGTAGTGCCAATGCAATATTTACACCACCGATGATCATGATAAATATATCCAATGTGAATATAAATATTCTCTCATGGTGTTCAATCACAAAATATAACAAACTCTCCATGTAGAAGACAGAGGCAAAGCATTTATTCAGACACCAGAAAACCAAATCCCAACATCAGGAAACTGAATCCGTCATACCAACATCAAAGTGAATGTACCTCAATGTAGCAGAGAGCCATACCGTTCTTTAGCCTTCCCACAAACCAATACAAGATCAATATTTTACTCACAAACCTGACTAACTCCTTACCTGAGTGTCCTCTCTCTCCTGCTGTCTCTATGGCTCTGACTCAAGCTTCTTGTGGGCTCTGCTCCCTGCTTCAGCAAACTCCTCTCACCACAAGCTTCATGTGACTATATTCAGCCTATTAGGGGACAGAGTTTACTTTCAAAGCAGGGAAGGTCTTCAAATTCCCCTAGGCTTATTAAGGGGCAAGGAAGATCTTAAAATTCCTATTACCATTACAATCTCCTAATCCCTTAAATTAAGATTTGAACAAGATAATCTAGAAGAACCTCTCTAGGTTAAATTCTAAGAATCCCACGTCCTCATAAAAGCAGTCATTCCAAGAGTGCCCCAGTTTAGTTTAACCATACTAATATTTTTTCTCCCCCCAAGTTTAAGCCAGTCTGATTTTCAAGTCTATTATTCTGTTGGAGAGGTAAGTATAAAAGGTACGCAGCCAGGCCGTCTTGGTTAAATTTGTCATCTTTTCACTAGTGAGATCCTCATTTGAGTTAGTTCAGGACTTAATTACGATTAATGAGAATAAAGTTAAAGAATACACTGCAAGGAAATTTTTCAAGTCAGTCAATAAACATTATTAAGTGTCAGTTATGTGCCTCACTCTGTGCTTAGTGATGGAGATACAAAGAAAGCTAAAAGACAGGCCGTGTCTTCAAGGAACTAACAGTCAAGTGCACAGCATGCAAACAACTTAGTCATTTTTCAGTAACTGTATCTAGTTCTGTTTCATAAAACCCTAAAAATCTGAGTCAAAACCTTGAGTTGAATCTTCTGTAAGAGCAGCCGTCAGTTCAGGGTGTGGAATATTGAGTTCATACCAGAGATTTGAACAACCTTATACAGTATCCACCATTCCTCACCATCATATTTATATTCTAAAATGTAACCCACTCTAAATAATACACATACAAAGTTATTTTGTGGTTGTTTCGCAGTGACTTTTTAAAAAATGTTATCCTCAGCCACTTCACTACTTTCAGCGAATTTCCAACTGCATGAGTTACCACTTGGCTGGTGTGTATTAAATACTAATTTTATTCATAATAATTATATGTTTAAGCTGAGTAAAGCCATTAAGAATATAAATCTTCATGTCCAAAAACAGTTCCATTGCCTCTTGTCCAGATTTATCTTACACAGACTTATGTGCTAAGGAATGTAAGAACACAGTATGAAGTCAAGTGAGAAGGAGCTAGGTAGAATCAGTAAGTCAGTCTTGGAGTCACAAAGACAAATTTTGCGCTGGAACCACAAAATTACTTAAAAGAACCAACTGTTAACTTTTTAGTATGAGTGTTTATACCTTGAAACCACTAAGTACTACAAATCAGGGCCTCACTTCTTGTCTTTTTGATTGTCTTGACTTGAGAAACTGACAGAGAATATTTTAATAATGCAGATTAAACTTAAATGTTATGTGTCCACTTTTTTTGTTGTTGTTGGGGTTTTTTTGCTCAGAGAGCCGACGTGTTTAAAAAAATAGCACCAAACCCCTACAAAAGCCTGGATTAAAGAAGTCTTTGATTTAATATGCACTAACTTTGTGGTCATGGGTAACTAAGTGAGCCTCTCAGTTCCCCAAGCAGCTAATTCTTTAAAATTATAAGTTGTAAAAGAGTGATTGATCTGACTCACAACCCATGTGTCATCCTCACCTGTTCTCTCTCTCACCTCCCATATCCAATCAGTGATCAAGTCCTGTTGATTTTACCTTCATAACATTTCTCATATGCCCTTTTTTTTCTTCTGATATTGCTGCCACCCCTGGTACAGAGCCTATCACCTCTTGTTTAGCCACTTTATTTGTGACCAACAGTTTGTGACCCCATTTGGGGCTTTCTTGGTAAAGAATGGAGTGATTTGCCATTTCTTTTTCCTGATCATTTTACAGATGAGGAAACCAAGGCAAACAGAGTTAAGTGACTTGCCCAGGGTTACACAGTAAGTATCCGAAGCTAGATTTGAACTCAGGAAAATGAGTCTTCCTGAACCCAGGCCAGCATTCTCACTGTGGCATCTAGCTGCCTCCCTCACCAGCTCATGCTTACTCTATTTCAGTAACCTGCTGACTGGTCTCCCAGTCTGATATTTTTACCCTCTTCATCAGTCCAGCCTCTACACAGATATTAAAGTGATCTTCCTAAAACACATATTTGACCAATCATCCCCATATTCTATGAACTCCAGGGATCCCTTATTAACTCTGGGATGAAATATAAAATCCTCTGGCTTTCGAAGTCCCTCATAACTTCATTCTACTTTTCCAGTCTTCTTGTATCTTAATCCCCTCCACATCTTTAGCAAACTAAGGACATTGGACTTCTTGCCGTTTCTTGCACAGAAAATTCAATCTCCCAACTCTGAAAATTTTCTTTGACTTTCTTCCATTCTTATAATGCTCTCCCTCCTCATCTATGCTTCATGGCTTTCTTGGCTTCCTTCAAGTCTTAGCTAAAATCCTACCTTCTGTAAGAAGCCTTACCTGATTCCTATTCATGCTGGTGCCTTCCCTAAGAGACTATACTCAGTTTATCCTTTATGGATCTTGTTCATAGCATAGTTGTTTGCAACAGGTTGAAGATAACCAATAAACTTCACAATTATTGTTATGTAGAGAAATAAGAGCAAGCTGATACCTGGGTTCAAGATAAGTTTAGATGTGGATTTATTGATCAAGCACACAACTGCCAGATTCTCACTCAAATTGGCCGTGATTTCTGGATTTTCAGATCTTGGTTATATAGACTAAAAACCACAAAATTATAAAAGGGAGGGGAGCTAGCAGAAGGTATGATATACAGAAGCAAAGAGCAGCCATTGGTTAAATGTATATGACTCAGGGGAGTATGGCACATGACTTATGGGAGTATGGTACAAGGTACAACTGTTAAATAGGTGGAGTGCACATTGTAGATGGGCATGGGATAAGGGGAACTGGAAATCCCCAGGTTGTAGTCAGAGGGGGCTGGAATTCCCAGAATAGGCCAGGGTCATATTACAGGCAAAGGGGTTGGATGCCTTGCTTGGTCAGTGAGGCAGGACGGGATGGTACTTAGACAAGATCTTTGCACTGTAATTAACCTGGCACACTATAATGACTCAAGGAGAAAATATGAAATGCTGATCAGGGGAGACAGAGTCAGGGAATGCCTTGACCAATATGCCCATACATGCCTTAAATAGTTTCAAGATAAAATAAAACAGGGACAAAGACAGAAATACAAGAGGTGCTTAATGGTTGGCCACAAGTCAGATGGTGTGTAGTGACCTGGGACAACACTATCAGTGAACTAGGAGGAGTTTACAACAAGCACATGAAGATGTCCCCCAGTGGAATGGGTGGATCAGAACAGTTTGTTCTAATGGCCATAAAGGCAACTAAAGCAGGCACTGTGGAACACTTAGGGCTTCATCAGACACAGAGGATGCCAAGGTCATCCACTGCGTCTTGTGCCATTGCCAGTTTTACTGACTTTTATCTTGCCGTTGGACTTGGATGACTCTGGAAGAGAGAGAGAGAGGCTAACACCTTTGTGCAACTCTGCTTCACTTAAATCTAATTCACATTCAAAGCAAGATATCATCTGTGGTGTCATTGGCCCTCTTTTGAAAAGAAGGACAAACCAGGACAATCCCCCTGTGAGACTGTGAGGTTCCAGAGAGAAGGAGCTGCTTGTTTGGGGAGGTTTTGTTTGTTTGTTTTCCCTTTCTTTGTGTTTTTAGCTGAGTGGGTGGCAAATAATATATCCTTTATAAATGCTCATTGACTCACTTGACAGACTGAATTAGTGAAGTGACACTCTTTAACTGTTAAATCAGGAGTATAAACCAAAGAAATTATCATCATCCTCTTCCTCCTCCAATATCATGTTTTTATGGAATAGTATGTACAAGGGAATTCTCTTAAGAATTCTATATTATCTCTACAGAATAAAAGGAAGGCATATGTATCTAGCTGAGAATAATTGAGTTACTTTTTTCTAGACCATACCTCAAAGAGTGAGAAACATGTGAAAGATAAGTTAAAAGCTATTAACAGCAATCACTAGACATTTTTAAATCTTAGTCCTAAATAATTACTGTCTACATTGTGTTAATTTGTTTCCTTCAGGCAATGAGTTAAACAGAGGCAAGATAGAACACTTGGCTTTGAATGAATGTACAAATGAATGAATGAATGAATAAACCATTTATCAGGCACTTACCATGTGCTAAGCAGTGGGAATACAAACAGGAAAATAAAAAGTAAGGCAGGCTCCTCTGTCTAGAAGCTTGTATTCTACCAGAGACAATGATCCATATGGAAGGTTTCAGCTGTGAGTCACATAGAAAGGTCCTTAGGGTACAGTAGCAAAGCAGATGAAAATACCTCTTTTTAATGTCATTTCCACTGACAAAATCATATTGTTCTTTAATGTCATACTCTTTGAAGGTGAACTGAAGCAGTTCAAACTACTAGCTCAGGAAAGCTGATAGTTAAATTTTGTACTACAAATCAGTGCTTGATTATTTTGTTGAAAGTCTAGACTTAAGGAAATGTTAAAAACGCAAATTTAATTTAAAAGTGTGCCTTTTGCGTTTTGTTTGCTTGTGCTTTTGTTTATTTTGATGAGACAGTGTAAGTAATGGGAATTTGAAGATCTTCCCTGCCCCTTAATAAGCCTAGGGGAATTTGAAGACATTCCCTGCTTTGAAAATAAACTTTGCCCCTAAATAGGCTAAATGTAATCACATGGAGCCTGTGCTGGGAGGAGTTTGCTGAAGGGTAAATCAGAGGCCACAGGAAGCTGGGAGTCAGAGCCAGGGAAGACAGTAGGAGAAAGAGTATGCTCAGACAAGGAGTTAGTCAAGTTTGTGAGTAGGTATTGATCTTATGTGGTTTTGTGGGACAGCTAAAGGATGCTGTAGCTCTCTGTTGTTGGGGCTTGTTAATTTCTTTGCTACTCTGATGGAATTGGCTTATTGGTTTTGGGATTTGGTTTTCTTGTGTCTGAGTAAGTGCTTCACTTCTGTTTTTTATATAGAGAATCTGCTATATTTTGTGATCGAACATCATGTGGGAATATTTATAGTCACAGTTAGTGCTGTAAATATTGCATCGGCACTTACAGACGGTTCTTAAACATTTCTCAGCACAATTCTGGTTGGAAGCAATGTTATTCAAAAAGTTCCTTGGTGCAGGCTGCTGGAATACAAGGTGAAGGAAATGACAAACCACTCCAGTATCTTTCCCAAGAAAACCTCTTGGACAGTGTGGTTCACAAGGTCTTGAAAAGTTGAGCATGACTGAATGAACATATATACATACATATGGGACTGTTCTATCAGACTCTGAAGGGAAATTTTGGTCAATGTGCTGTTGTTTTTACTTACCTAGTCTACTCTTTCTGCTGTACTTCCCTCAGAGTGCCTGCAAGTTTCAGTTAGATTGATTTGTTTGTCCTTTGAGTCTTGATGGGGTTGACCCCTCCTCCACAGGAATTTCCTTCCAAGACAGTGACTGAGAGGACTGAGTCAGGAAGCAGGACCAGTGGTCTGGGCATGGAGGAGCAGGAGGTGCCCCATAGTTTCTTCTATCTTCAGGGCTATTGCAATTATTTGCCTGTTGATGGCAGATGCCCACCCATTGTTGCTGACTGTGATGAGAAAGAATTATTCCAGAATAATTTCTCCCCCCAGTGATGACTATGAGGGCTGAGCTGAAAGAATTTCCAGTGTCATAGACTATAGCGTTATTCCCTAGGCTGTTACGTTCAGGATACTGGACTTTATCAGTCAGGGTCTTGCTTTGTACAAAGGTAATCAAAGCTTCTCACCTGGGCCAATCAATAAACAAATAGAACTCAGTCAGTGATTAGTATTATAAAGAATATTAGATGTAAGGATGACAGAAGGAAAGAACTTGAAATATACCTGAGGGTATTTTTAATCTATCCAACTCCTGTGTGCCATGAAGTGAATCTCAGATTCGAATCTCCCAAATCCAAAGCCTTTTTATTGACGAAATAACCCTGGCTCCTCCCCTTGCCTTCTGATTCTTTTTCCTTTGTCCTCAGAAACATTGTACCTTCTGTTCTTGGGCCTTAGGCCTTTCTAGGAAGATCTGATCAAAATCTAAAACCACTTGGTCATGTAGAATAGTGAATAATAATTTGGGTACCTGACATCCACAGCCCTGGATGTGTATCAGAAAATTCAGAGAGCTATCTGGAGCATATCAAAACTTTTAGTCTGTGAGGTCAGAAATGTACTGTAAATTTCCTAGGAACAAGATCTCAAATATCTGGCACTTTCTGTTTGTTTTTTTTTAACTGAAACTTAATGTTAAAAAAATCCACTTATCCAAATATTTCAAAATCACCGAACTGTTTGATTTCTCCAAGTTTTTGATTAATTTTTCATCTGTGAAAATGAAAAAAGATTTAGAGAAGCAGGAAGGCTCATTTTTTCCAGTCTCTAATAGTGCTTCACCATTACTGTACTTTTGAATTTTCCATTTCTTCATATTTGCTTATCTGAAACATAGCCTTAGCTTTTTTAAATGCATCTCTTGGCTTGTACGTATGTTTAAAGTAAAAGCTACCATTTCCAAATGCTTTCACTGTTATCTCTGAGAACTCTTACATCTGGGTCATAGATCTTAGGTATATTAAATCATACTTAATGTTCCATGACACGTAGACTTTCTTCCTTAGGTTTTGAAAGATACAGCAGCACTTTGGACCCACAAGTTAAGAACATCCCGAGTTAGCAACAGCTGCTGCTGAAATGATCAGCTTTTAAGTGCTGCATGGGCTGGCTGAGGGCTTGCAACTTAAGAGATCATTTGGAATGGTTCACATCAGCTTGCTAGTCTAAAGCAAACCTTAACCTACAGGGTGTCTGCAAGGTCTCCCTTTAATTGAGGATGATAAACACTTTGTAAAGGGTTGCAGGAGGTCACTTAAGCAGTTTGAGTTTGGTTCCACCAGAGAAAATTTAGGTCTGGCTCAAGATCCTTAGGAAATATGGATGCAAAGGAAAGATTATTTACATACATACATATCTATCTATCTATCTATCTATCTATCTATCTATCTATCTATCTATCTATCTACCATCTATCTATCTATCTATCTATCTATCTATCTATCTATCTATCTGTGTGTGTATATGTATATGTGTATGTATATACATATTAACACATTGAAGCACATTTTACCTATGCATGTACAAACACATGCATGTACAAACACATGCATGTAAACATGTGACATACAAACACGTGTATACATATATTTATATCTTTGATATTGCTTTAGTATTTCAAAAGTATTTCTAAAATATCATTGTATCTTTATAACAATACTAAGGGGGCAGATCTAATCTTGGAAGGAATAAAAATTTGTCATAATTTTGCTTCCAGAAAGAGAGCTTATTAAGGATTTCCTAGAGAGCTAAGACAAAGGGCATGATGAAAGAGTGATTAGCAGAAGCTTTGCTTCACTGAAATCTCAAGTGAGTTAACCCTTGCTAAAGACCTCACAGGAGCTGAATGCATCCTTGAAATATCAAGAGTATAAGTAAGTTGTACTGGATTATATATAACATTTTGTTTGTTTCTCCCAAGGTATATAAGCTCCTAAAATTGTAGAATTTACGGTCATAGGAAAAGTCAATAAGTGACAATATTGCACATACATGAAACACTAGAAGATCACAATAAAAAAATGCTCTAGGTAGAATCCCTACTGCCTGAATTTTTGGTTGACTTCAATTAACCTTCCATTGATAGAAACCAAAATGCATGTAAGCTTAATAAATAATATTGGATGGCAACAATGATCTTGAGAAGCCACAGGAGGAGAAAATCCTTCTTTGGAGCCTTTTCCACATTTGTGATAAACATAGTAGGCTGTCTGAGAAGCAACAGCAATACACAGGGTTCAGTTTCTCTCTGCAGTGAGATAAGAGGATCTTAACTGTTGGCTATGAGCACTGCATTTCCTATTTCACGCTTAGTGCATAAAACTTTGGTTAGCACTCTTCAAATGTCATGGATTCTTTAACATGAAAGCTACCATTGCTCTTACACACACACACACACACACACACACACACACACATACATACACACCCATACTCTCCTCCATTCCTTGTAACGGACAGACCCGATGTTATGCAAACTTCATTTCTTTTAGCAACACTACCTGAAGTGATCTTCAAAATATGGAGCATTTATATTCAGTAATGGAAGTAAATGCATTTGATGAGTTTTACTCCATCATATTTTAGTATCCTTAAAAAGGATATTCAGATAAATATTGTATGCCAGTGAATTCATGAAATAGCATGTCTATAAATACCAAATTGAAACTTTTGTTTTGTTCTAGCATTTTATGCACATAGAACTAAATAGATGGGAAGGAGAGAGACAGAGACATATTTTATATATCTGTATATCTATATCTATATATCTATCTATCTATATCTATATCTATATATGCATATAGATATGGATTATAAAAGAGAGACAGACACAGAGACAAAGGCAGAGACAGACAAAAAAAAACGGAGATAGACTGACAATTAGAAAGATACAGTCAAATACAGAAAGAGAGAAAATACAGGCTGTCCCAAGAGTCTTAGTATAAGGTTACACACCTGTACTAAGACTTTTGGGACACCCTGTATATACGGAAATTGATTTATGATTTCATTTGTATAGGGAACTCCTGGTGAGGAAATTCCTTGATTTTTCGTGTATGTATCATGTGCTTTTTATGTATTTGTGTATGTTTATAGATGTGTGTATGCACACCCACCCATTCATTAATCACTGTTCTTAGTGGAAAAGAGAACCAATGTCCTGAAGTCAGAAGGACCTAGAAATTATACCTCTGACATATATTGACTGCATCCCTATGGTACTGATATGCATTAGCAGAGGGAGTTTATGCGAATTTCCCTATAGCAATGAAATCATACAGCCACATTCAAAGACATACGTAAACTCTCATTTGCTGCTCTAAGGTTAAATTATAACTCTTCAAGTAAAATTCTAAACAGGGACCCCATCCAACTGAAATGTGTTTTCACCACACACAGTGAAGGATCTCTTTTTCCATGGACCTACCAAAAAGCTAGAACTGCTCAGGTCATAGCTATGTTTATGTTCCTGGACAAGTTTACCTCAAAAATGTTTCACCACTATGGTCCATTTCCACAATGAGTTGTTTTGTTTTTGTTTTTTTGCAGAATGCAAAAATATTCTGTCCTAAATATCTTGCACTTATCTCAGCACTGAATGTATTGGGCCCAATCAATTCACTGAAATTGTGGACATTTCCTTTTTACCATACAGCTCACTGTACAATGACTGCCTATCTGAATATTGGAATTACTTGAATCAGTTTGAAAAAGGGTAGACGAAAAAACATAATTCTTGGCTTTAACCAAAAGAATGTTTTGACATCTCCTCCTTTTAAAATTCCAGACAACCACAACCATGTTTACCTTGTCCCTCATGGCCACATGGCTAAAAAGAAACATCACACACAGTAAATTTCTATGTCCAACACCTTTTATTTATGTTGTAACCATCTCCAAGGTTTTTTGTAGCATTAGAGAGACAAGACTCAATCTCTGCTTTGAGTGCAAGAAGGTAGACTATATTTTCGCATGGATGCTGCTCCCAGCACTCTCCTCCCCATGATCCTCTCCCACTTGGAGAAAAGATTGCTTCAGAAATTGCAGACTTTCTGCATTCAGGATAAGTAGCAGCTCTTGCCATCAGCTAACCTCCCACTGGCAAGAGGTAGGAAAAGAAAGGAAACAAAAATCTCCCATAATGACTCAGACTAGGGTGGACTCCCAATGTGCATAGCCTCTTCTGGCTCTGTGAAGAAAGGAAATGAAGGGGAAGGAAGGGAAAATGCATAATGTAACCCAGGGTCATACAGCTAGTTTGAGGCAAGATTTCAATTCAGGTCTTCCTTACTCCAAGTCCAAAACTCTCTTCTGCAGCACTTAACTATCAAAGTAAAGTATGTTGGGAGGCCACACCAGGACAGTCATGAGTCACCCAACTGCAGTACCGCTCTGGCCAAACAACCTGATAATTTCCTGGAAGAGATGAATTATTCCCCCCCACCTCCTGAAGTTTCAACATGAAACAGTCTACTCTTTCTAGGCTGCTCAGTCTAGGGAACTCCAGAGAAGAATATTCTTAGCAAGTTATATATTCTTAACAGGTCAACATTTCTTAAGCATGTACTGGTAGGCAAAATCAAATGCTGGTACTGGGGTAGATACAAACTCTAGCTAAGCCACACCCCCTGCCTTCATGGAGTTTATAGTCTCTTATTGATATGATTTGTGGTTAGGTCATTTAGAATCTCTTCATGGGGTAGCCTTGAGAGCATGATATATAGATTATAATAAACTATTAATGCAGATTTGGATTAGGAAGCTACTCAATCTTTATTGTAACTTTCAACAGTGCTTTTGTAGTCCTCACCATTGGGAAACAGTGAGGTACACTGGAATAGTCACTTAGTGGATTAGGTGTTAGAAATTCTCGATTATAACCTGGCTCACTTGTTTACTATGAACCTGATTTGGGGCAAATGGCCTAATGTCTGCGCCTAGATGGTGCAGTGGAGAATGTGCTGGGCCAAGAGTGAGGAAGATTCATCTTTCTGAGTTTAAATCCGGTTTCAGCTATGTGAGCCTGGGCAAGTCACTTAATCCTGTTTGTCTCAATTTCCTCATCTGTAAATGATCCAGAGAAGGAAGTGCCAACCTCCCAAGAAAACCCCAAACGGGGTCACGATGAGTCAGACAAGAGTGATAAATGACTGAACAAGTATGATGTCTGAGCTTTAGTTTCCTTGTCCTGCAAAGATCATTAGAAGGTAAATTCCTCCATTAAAATGTTAATACCTTGAGGACCTGTGTTTTTGCCTTTCTCTCCCCAGCACAGAACATGATTCCTAACATATAAGCACCAATTGTGACTGACCAGAAGGTTCCATACAGTTAAATGTGTATCGTACATATGATTTTAAGTATTATATGGGACTTTATCAGGAAATTTCTCCTTTATATTCAAGGTGATTTTTCTAATTATTTCTTTTCTTTTCCTTTTTTCTTTTTGTTTTTTGGAGAGGGAATGGCAGGATAATTGGGGTTAAGTGTTAAGTGTCTGAGGTCACTCAGGTTCTCCTGATTCCAGGGCTAGTGCTCTATTCACTGTGCCAAGTAGCTGCCCCAATGATTTTTTTAAAGTTAGATCTCCAACTTCCACAGAGTTGTGTCTTTATTCAATTCCTTTTAGCTTTAAGAGACTCTATATTAAGATCATGCATTGACATATTGGAATGCTCCTGAGTGTCAATCACCACTTAAATCAGGAGTGTAATCTTAAAACCCTGAAATGATTAACTGTTATGATTATCAGCTATTTACTTAATCAGTAATATAAGCAAATTAAGCATTTTAGATGATGTGATTTATAAGGAAAATCTTATCAGTAGGAATATAAGCTCTTAAGTTCTACAGATACTTTTAAGAAATAAACCCTGTTTTCTGAAAGGAAGTGACATAGGATTGTCTTCATTTATATTTTAATAGTTTACATTCATTCAGTACACAAAGTAAATGCAAAATGTGTACTCATATGGGGTGGACATAAATTATTTAACAGCCATTCACGTCTATTAGATGCCATTCATATCTTAAGAAGAGATGGACAAATATTGTCCTTAGCACTATTTGCATTGATTTGTTCTCCTACCCTTGTCCATTTTCCCTCAATGAAATAGTAGGGAATGACAGAGGAAGTATTACAAATGCGCTGTATCTACAAATAGATTATATGCTGAATAAATGTGGAAATTGTCATTGAGAACTGAGTATCAAAGGGATTAAAAAATACATGGGGGGCAGAGCCAAGATGGCAGCATAGAAGCAGCAAAGCACCATAGCTCCCACACAAACATGCTAAAATCTCATGAAATGGGACTCTAAAACAGATTTTCAAGCTCCAAAACTCTCCAAAAGACAGAAAACACATCTGTTGCTACAGGTAATTAAACAGGTGAGTCTCTTTGCAGCAGTCTGGGAGCCATCGGCCAAAATCCTGGCCCAGCCAGGCCCCAGGGCATCATGTGGAACCCAGTTTATACGAGAGCAGATCAGCTACACTGGAGGCACAGTTACCACATTTATCAGGCCAGAAGAAAAAAAGGCTAAGAGAAAGGTCAGTGGATTTTGCTAAATTTGGGGAAGAGCGGGTCCAGCCAAACTGCTCCCAGGGCAAGGAAGCAGCGGGAGGCAGCTGTACCAGCAGAAACAGCTAAAAGCAGCAGCAGCCTCCACTGGGCTGCTTCAGAGCCCTCGGCCTGCAGATTGCAGGGAGGCTGATTGATCAAGGCCAAGGGCTCTTGAGTTGAGTGACCTGGATCTGGATCATGGTCTCGAGTGATGGTTCTGGGGTGTGCTTTCAGTGAACCAAAGCTGGGGGGGGCTGTAGCACCCCACTAATAGCTCTGGCAGCTCTGAAGGCCCCAGCGATTTGGGACAGAGCTTTCCCCCTCCAGGAAGCAGAGTTCCACAGAGATAAAAAAAAAAAACCAAGCAATTAATAGACTGGCCAACATGAGGAAAAGGAAGCAAGGTAGTAACAGCAGTAAAATTCTAGAATCCTTTTTTGTGGACAAAAATGATCAAAGCATGGAGTGGGAGGAAGACAACTCAGTCAGAACTCCCTCACCAAAGGCTTCCAAGACACTGGAAGAATGCCTACTAGCTATGGATCAGCTTAGGAAGGAATTTGAAAACCAAATAAGAGAAGTGGAGGAAAAATTGGAAAGAGAAATGAGAATGATGCGAGAAAGTCATGAAAAAAGAGTCAACAACCTGACTGAAGAAAACAATACCTTAAAGAGCAAATTAACTCAGATAGCAAAGGAAGCCCCGAAAGCCAATGAGGAGAAGAATGCCTTAAAAAGTTGAATTTGCCAGATGGAGAGTCTCAAAAGCATTC
>JAQQSW010002983.1:0-14803 GCA_028646575.1 Pseudocheirus occidentalis
CCTCCCAGCCTTGGCTCACTGAAAGCACACCCCAGGACCACCACTCAAGACCACGATCCAGATCCAGGTCACTCAACGCAAGACCCCTTGGCCCTGATGGATTCCATCAGCCCCCCTGCTATCTGCAGGCCGAGGGCTCTGAAGCAGCCCAATGGGGACTGCTGCGGCTCTCAGACGTTCCTGCTTCTACAGCCGCCTCCAGGTGCTTCTTTGCCCTGGGAGCAGTTTGGCCGGACCTTCTCTTCTCCTCCCGATTTAGCAAAATCCACTGACCTTTCTCTTAGCCTTTTTTTCTTCTGGCCTGATAGATGTGGTAATTGTGCCTCCAGTGCAGCTGATCAGCTCTCCTATAGCTGCGGTTCCCCGCCTGACACCCCAGGGTTTGACATGCCTGGGGTTTCAGCCGTGGGTCCCAGACTGCTGCGAAGAGCCCCGCCTGCTACCTGTAGCAACAGATGTTCTTTCTGTCTTTTGGAGAATTTTGGAGCTTGAAAATCTGTTTAGCGTCCCATTTTATGAGTTTTTTAGCATGTTTGTGTGGGAGCTGTGGTGCTTTGCTGCTTCTATGCTGCCATCTTGGCTCTGCCCCCCCTTTTTTTTTTTTTACTTTTCATTGCATGGCCAGACTTTAACACAGTTCCTGGCCCATAATAAGTGCTGAGCAAATACTACTTGACTGACTCCTATTCCTTTTCCCCCATAAAAAATGAAGAAAAGAAAAATCAACACTGATGTGACAAATATGCATCATAAAATATCACAAACTTTCTTAATGGCCATGTTGAAAAAAAACACATGTTCCATTTTATACCTCGAGTACCTTATTTCTCTGTCAAAAAATGCTTTATCATCAGTTGCTATTATCTATTGTTTACTAAAATTATAAAATATTCTTATTTTTCTTGCTCAACAAATGTTGAATATAGTTTTGGAAATTGGAGCAAATACCTTTGCAACTGTTGCTAACATTGCTAGACTAAACATTGCTGTGATGGATGCAGCAACACCTTGTGGTTCACTTTTGTATCTCATTGAGTGGTTTGTCAATTTCTGTCACTTATTCCAGTAATCAACTAGAGGCTTATTTTCCCAGTGCTTCTCTCCAGATCTCCAAACTCCCCCTTTTTGTTTTTAAAGTGCCAAATAGAGCTTCTTACCTGCTCAACTTTATGTGGAAGATTATACATTCTGTTTTCTGAGCCCTCTTCCCCATTCATCTGTAATATTGTTTCCTTGTTCCTCAGTGTTCCTTCTCCAAGAGTGTCACAGATAAGAACATTTCCTTTGAAAAAATTCTGAAAACTCAGGGCAGAAATGTGAGTTTGGGGCATCCATTTTCCTTGAAACTAAGGTAAAAATCATGAATATCATCAAACTTCCATTTTATAGATGGCCTAATAAAAAAACAACTGCTTAATTTCTAAAGAGTGCCTAAATTCCATTCTCAGTTCTACCCCTTTACTTACTGAGTAACTAGGAGAAATTATCTACACTTTCCTAGATTCTTTGGTTTCTCTATTATAAAATGAAGTTAGACAGAGGTGACCTCTAGAACCTCTTATAGTTTAAAATCTTGTAGAAGAGGATGATCAAGTAGACATTGATACCAATGGGGTCTGCTGAGAAGAGATGATTAGAAAAGGGGACAGAGGTAAACTAAATACCTAGGTATAGTTTGCCCTTCATTCTTGAAGAGAACCATAACATCAGGAAGGTAATGCCATGACTTGCAAGCAAATTGGGTTTCAGTGAGGTAGAGCCATACAAAGTTACCAGCCTCACTTCTTCCTCCAGAGCAATCTGGGTACACTGGCAAGATATAGATCAGGACAACTGGAGATGGACCCAAATGCCTAGGTAGCCATCTATTAAAGAACATTGCCCAACTTCTTTGGATTAACTGATTCTCTCTGACCACCCATCCATAGTTCCTTTCAGGGTCCAGGTGGCGTGAGTGACTCATTTAGCTGTGACTATGTTTAGGTATATAAGGGCAAAGTGTGCAAAATTTCCATTTCCTACAATCCCCACCATATCTAGTAACTATCCTGGATAATTTTCAATCTTTTGTTTCTTTTTTCTTTTTAGAAAGATATCAGTATCTTAATATCTGAACCATGTCTGCCAAGATTCAGCGAATGAATGAGTAAAGTTAGGAATTATTCTCTCTTTTCATCCTATCATATCACATTCCAAAGCCTCTGGCATAACTTGTATTTTCTTTGTGAACCAGCTTTTCTTATTGAAGTTTTTGAGAAATGTTTCCCAAGAATAGTTTTCCTGTTCAGTCCCTTGAAACCAAGATTAACTCGTTATCTTTTGTGAATAGTTAGCTTTCGAGAAATTTCTTTGTGGACATTCAAATTGAGCCTGGACCCCCATATTTCTCACTATGCTATGTCAGTGTTTTTATACTGGTGATACCCTCTTCTCTCCCCATTACTTTTTCCTTCCTCCAAACCCCCAACTCTATTAACCATGCCTCTAAGGCCATACAAGAAATGTTATACCATTATACCATGCACAATAGATAAAAGCTGTTGTTCAGCAGGCAGCTGCTGATTCTGGACTGGCATTTGCCATAAATATAATTCATTCATGGGCTAGAAAGAATGACTGATTCAAGTACCCATATCATTTGAAAATACTTTACCATGGGGATATCTAGGTGGTGCTGTGGATAGAGCACCACTCTTAGAATCAGGAGGACCTGAGTCCAAATCCAGCCTTAGACACTTACTGGCTGTGTGGCTCTAGGTAAGTCATTTAATCCTGACTGCCTCAAAAAAGAGGAGGGGGGAAATACCTTAATTGTGACAAGAAATCTGACCTTCCAGTGATATCTATGTTTATATTTCTTCTCTATTCTTTCCTTGTTCTATTTGGAATCATTAGCCCCAGTACAAACAGACTTTCCTTTTTGTCCTTACCTCCCCCTCCACAGTCTCTGGGGTAGATCTAGACAAACTGCATGTTAATCTCACTTTAAACTTTTCAAGTAAAGGAACCTATTGTTTTAAGCATAAACTTGCTCATCTCATTCTTCTTTTAGGTCCCAGCAAGGGGACTTAAAATCAAGGACAGAAATATATGAAATAATGTCATCAAAGAGAGACCTTGATAGATTGGAAACAAATGTGTATTTGTAGTCAGAGAGCCTGAGTTTGAATCCTGACTCAGTCACTTGCTACTTCTGTGACTTTGTCTATCATTTACTTTCTTATCTACTTATCTAAGCACTGAGGGAACTGGAGTAGATGCACTGTAAGGTTCTTTATCTCTAAATCAATGATCCTATGAACCCATTTGTAAACATTAGCAATAGTATTATGGGAGTTCATGAAAGTGAGTGATAGTAAAAGATGCAAGGAAAATTATTGATACTTCAAATACTCTTTGAAGGAAGGGAATAATTTGGACCAATGAAGGATGATGTTAAAAAGAAAATTCTCTCTTCAGGTTTTCTCCCTGATTAAGGAGGAAAAACTCAGAACAAAGAAAAATAAAATTTATGTACGTATAAATTTATGTATAAAAATAAAATTTATGATGTACTAAAAGTACATCAAGGTATTGATACATTGATGGGCTGATCACTGGGGATCTGCAATGACTTCAAAATGGAGTCAGCTTTAATTGATAACTTTCAGAATGAGATAAAGACAATTCAGAGATCTTCATATCAGCAAAAAGGGATGGGCCATTATTGTATCTCATTTCCTCCCCAAGGTAGCAAGTACGTGACAATTTCCAGGTACAAACAGATAGGAAGAAGCCTTGCCAAAGAACAATAACTGGTAAGAAAAGAGCTGCAGACTGAGTGAAGCATCTCCCCTCCCCCAACACTGATCAACAAGCAGATGTGGGAACAATGGGTCACTGAGTCATTCTAACTTTTAATAACGGGTTTAGAAATTCCAACATGGAAGAAAAGTATGAGCAAATGCAGAATGGGAATGAGGATTCTTTATGAATATAAAAGAGTTATGAGCAACCAAGTCCAGCTAGAGAGGAAGATGTGAAAAGATAAAGCACAAGAGATTCAATGGGCCAAAGATCTTTAAGTGCTGAGATGAAGAAAAGGTATCTCAAACTCACAGAAGGTTAGGATGAGACAGGGTCTTCTAGATCATTCAAATGTAAGCTTTGTGAAAGCAAGAAAGACTGCATTTTTTTCTGTGTAGACCTAATCTGTAGTAAAGGACCTGGAAAATGGTAAACACTTTAAAAATGTTCCAGATTTGAGTTACTATAGTTCAGATGTTTTAGAGGGGTAAAGTAAAAGCGAGACTATTCTGTCCAACATTTATGCTGTAAATATATGAAGCATAATATAGTCAAAACAACACCCACTGACTCTAGCATCTGAAAACCTGGGAAGAATCTTCTCTTGATAACATAATGGATAGAGGGTTAGACATGGAAACATGATGTCCTGTGTCTGAATCCTGATTAAACACTAGCTAGCTGTGTGACCCTGGGCAAGTCACTTAACCTCTATCAAGCTTAGTTGTTAAATTAGAATAAAAACACCCTAAAACTAATAGAGTTGTTTTGTAGGATAAAATGAAATAACATATATAACATTGCAAAAATACTTGCTATTAATGTTGGTAGTGGTGTTATTGATGCTACTGCTGTTGTTAACAACATATTGTATGTAAAGAACTTTGTGAATATTAAAGTATTATGATAGTAATTCTCATCAATATTATTAATATTCAGAATAGAAGTACTGAGTTTTTTTATTAGAAAAGACTGTGACCCAGTTTACCTAATGATGCCCTCAGCATGGTTGACATATGGACTAAAATCTCTTGTCTTTCTGTTAAGAAACAGAAGACTTCATATGATGCTTGTTAGCAATGGTCTGCATGTGACTAAAGGCTTCTGATAACACACTTTTCTTGCTTTTTAAAGCAAATTACTAAATCAGTTACTAAATCAATTTGCCCCCAAACAAACTGTTCTTACTCGACAACTGAATGACAGTACCTGTCAGACAGGAGTAGGGTAATAAAAAATGCACAAGCAAATCTTGGAAAGTGAGTACACAATCCCTTTTATTTACCCCCTTTTGTTTCTCACAGAGCAAGTTAAGCTGGCTTCTGCTCATTCATCTTTCATTGTTATTGTTGGAAATTTAGCATTTAGTCCAAGATGTTCCACTTGATGAATTATTAAAAATCTTTAACTGCTGGACAACCTTCCAGAGGTATAAGGGTGCTTTGTTTTGTTTTCTTTGTTTTTTTCTTTTAAAAAAATTACCCCTTGTTTTGCTGGGAGGGGAGACAGCTAATGAAAAATGGCCTAGAATTATTGTGAAACAATTGTCTGTAGTGTAATCAAGTCTGTGTGTGCCCTCCAACTACTCTAGGATATAATGATACATGTGTCATTAAGCAGCTGCTGTGGGTGCCTGAGGAAACAGGGAGAAATTTGTACCTATTGTTTTCCTTCCTCCCTCTTCTCCTCCCCAACATCACCCATATTCTCTCCCATTGCTTATAGTGTTTTTTTGGAATATTCTTGAAAAGAGGTTGTGAACATACATTCCCATAGCTACACATGCAGGCATACATATCATGCACATGTGCATGTATTAACTCCCCCTTTACCCTACAACACCACAGCCACCACCACTGCTGGTGCATACTTGTGGGAACTTTTTTTTGTAATTATGGAATGCATAAAGTAAGCTTTTTAGGATAGTGATTTTTAAAGCAGGAAGCAGGGGGCAAGGGAGAGTGTGTGACTAATGTTTAATTAGAACAAGCTTCCAAATAAAGCAATTATTTGTTTAACGGCTGCTAAATTTTATGTAGCAGAAGGGCTGTTGCTAGCTGTGTCTGTTTTTCTGTCTCACTGTCTGGCACTGTATCTCTCCTTTTCTCTTTCTGGTTTTGTCTCTGTGTCTCTTCTGTTCATTCCTCTCTCTCTCTCTCTCGCTGTCTCTGTCTCTCTGTCTCTGTCTCTGTCTCTGTCTCTGTCTCTCTCTCTCTCTCACACACACACACACACACACACACACACACACACACACAGAGTTGAATAGGTTCCTGTGACTTTGGGAAGTTATCATTAGGACTTCTGAGTAGACTCCTCAGACAATAGTTCTTTCACCCTAAGTTAAAAGGCTACTATCAGGTTATAAAGCCAGGACAGGATGTCTCTCCCAGTTACCCTGATGGCTGTTGATATAGCACCCTTCAGCAATACCAGAGAGTCTGCATGTTTTTCATTGACTACATTGTCTCACATCATACCTTTCTAGAAAGAAACAGCATGAGAGAGAGGGGAATGGATTTATAAGAACTTTATATATGCAGGGATTCTCTTTTAATAGAATACAGAATAGAACTGCTATACTAAATTTCACAAAATAGCCAATATTTTCTTCAATTGATATGGTTATTACTGAATTAAGCATCATGTATTTAAAATATTATTTTTAAAATGAATCTACCCAAAATTAATATTTTATGTTGTCTTAAAATTAATAAGCACACAAATATCACAACCAGAAGCAACAATATAATTTCAATCAACACTGAAAAATAACATGTTTTTAATACTCAACCATCAAATGTCAATGCTGCCCAATTCAGAGTGTTCAATGAGTTATTTTTAGTGACTATGTCTATTGGACAAATTAGACTTTTCATGGAGGAGTTTTCATATGTGCAGCTTATGTTCACCATCAAAGTACATCCATATTAAATATGGAAGTGTGTACACATTACTGATGATGTGTATGCAAACTAAAGTCAGGCACCACGGCTCAGAGGAATGAGTGCTATGTTGGTAGTTGGTTCCAATTCCAGCGCTGCCACTTAATACTTTGATGACTTTGTGCCAGTCACTTCTCTTTCACTGGCTCTGAGTTGCTTAGAATGTACTTGCTCCCATCTCCAATCTAATTTCCTCAAAGCTGCCAAATATATATTCCTGGAGCACAGGTATAACCATGCCACTCTTCTGGTCAAAAACAAAACAACAGAACAAAACAAAAACAATTAAAGTCATAGTGGCTCACCTTTGTACACAGCAAATAATTCAATTAGCAAACATGTATTAATCTTTCATTCTGACATTTAAAACTGTGCATAATCTAGATCAGAGTCCTTGACCTGGGGTCTGGGAACTAATTTGTTTACTTGTTTGGCACCTATATTTCAATGTAATTAGTTTCCTTTTTTATTCTATGTATTTTATTTTATTCATTTAAAAATATCATTCTGAGAAGTTCATAGGCTTCACCATATTGCCCACAACTCAATGCTCTCAAAAAGTAACAAAATCCCATTATAGAGCTCCCCACTTTTCCAGGTTGATTACCCTATTCGGAATAAACTAATTCCTAATATAACTAATTCTCCTTCTTAAACCCTATATTTTAGCCAAACCTCTGATTTACTTGCTGTTCCCAATACGTGATATGCCAACTCTTCTTATGGTATCTTTGCAGAGGCTTTCCCAAAGTCTAGAATGCTCATTTACCTCCCTTTTTACTCTTGGATCCTCTCAAAAGGATCAGTGCAAGTGCCACTATATTCAAGAAACCTTTCTGGTGCCACCCCCAATCCCTACCCCCAACAGATGGCTCTCTATTCAGTTTGAATTTATTTTGTAAATAACCTATTATTTTGTAAATATCCTATATTTTTGTAAATATCCTATTACAATGTCCTATTATTAACTTTGTGATAATATCCTATTATTAATGTTTTGCTTTATTCCACCTATTCACAACTCTTCTCTTTGAATGCCAGCACTGTTTCACTTTTGAAATTCCTTCTGTTCTCTTGTATGTGTCTGACATTCTTCTTTCTTTTCTTCATTTATTGCTATCTCTATAATCACTCCATCCATAGAATTCTACTTTGTAACAGATACACATATTTAAACTAAACAAATAAGCATATTGTATATTAGATATAACAATATAATTTTATATCTATTTATCTATCTGTCTGTAATTGTACCTTATAAGCACTCTTCCAAGAGGGAGGAGGCATGCTTCCGAGGTGTGATTTTTGTCACCTCGTGGATCAGACTTTGAACTCTTTCAAAGCTGTTTTGTTTCTAATTATTGTGGCATCATTGTATAGACTGTTCTCCAAGCTCTGTTTCTTTCACTCTGCAATAGTTAGTACACAGTTTCCTAGGTCTCTATGAATTCGTAATATTCATCATATCTTATGATGAAATAAGTCAATTTTAATCATATGCCATAATTCAATCTGCTATTCTCCAGTTGATAAGTACCTCTTTATTTTAGGTACTTAATGTTCCTTCCTTTCCCTCTGTCTTTGACCTCTATGTCTAGCAATGGTACCACTGAGTCAAAAAGATTTGGACAATTTAGTGTTTTCCTAGCATATGATTTCAAATTGCTTTCCAGTTGGCAGAATTAATTCACAACTCAATAGCCATTCTAAAATTATTGGAAATTTCCTTTTTTTTCATCTTTGCCAATCTGAAGAGTCTGAAGTAGAACCTCAGAAGTGTTTCTACTTGAATTTCTCTTTATTTTGAGCATTTTTATGTAATTATTGATATCTAGTATTTCTTCTTTTGAAAACAAGTTTTCCATATCATTCAACAATTTATCCACCAGGAATAACTCTCTCGCTTATGTATTTGAATTAATTCCACATATATCTTAGATTTCCAACTTTTACTGGAGAACTAAGCTGTCAAAATTTTTTCCACAGTTCATTGTTTCCCTTATAATTCTAACTACATTAATTTTGTTGGTGCAAAATATTTTTTTTCAATTTGATATATCCACTTTATAATTATCATTTTTCCTTGTTTATTCAAGGAACCACCTTCCCCTCCCTCCAATCCATAGTTGTGACAAATATGTCCTTTCATTCTCTCTAGTTAATCTGATAGAGGTTTTCATATTTAGGCCATACATCCTCGTGGAGCTTTTTGTGACATAAGGTATGAGATGTCATCCTGAAGTTAATTTCTGCCATTTTGCCTTCTAGTTCTTCCCAAAAGTTTGTTTTGACTTGAAATATTTCCTTTAGTAATTCCTTTTCTTGGGGTACTACCTCACTAACTTCCTGACGTTTGAATTGAATGTAAACAAATGTTGAACCAAAGGTTTTGACAGTGAAAAATTGGGGTAAAACCCTTTCAATTACTTTATGCTCCTTCTGGATATTTTCTATTTTTTCATTTTTATCTTTTATTCTAAATGTGAAAACAGCAAATAATATAAGCATTTCTGTATTGATTGTAGAACAGAAGGATAAAATTGTATGTGAAACTATGAATATGAGGTTAGACATGCTTTTCTTTTTAAGTATATAATAAATTCAACATGCAGATTTCAAAACTGTGCTGTTTTTCCAAGATTTATTCTGACCTTCTTTCAGTTCTCTTCTCATTAGGTGGAGAAGGGTGGCAAGAGGCGATGGGACAAGGTAAACAACATTATTGATTAAACCAAATCCAAACTGAAACAGAATTTCCTGAAACTAACTTGAAAAAAGCTGATGTTTCATTCAGTTAAAACACAGGTCAAAAACTATGAAAGGCAGGGCAAAATCAACTTAATTTTTCCTTTCTATCCAGTGCCTACAGAACATTGTGTCAGATTAACTGGAATGATAGTCAGATGTTAATGGAAGTATCTTAATTAATGCCTATGAAACAAAAACATGAAATTCTTTGTGGTCTGTTAGAATGGAAAAACAAAACACAACATTAAGTCCTTGAACTGTGAACCACAAGAAGAGGAGGCACTTAGAAATTTCTTGCAACTATGCAATTGGACAAGGGCTAAAGAGGACAAGGAAGCTACACTCAGAAATGGGGCATATTCCCAACAAAGAGCTCAGAGAGAAAGTCTTTGATATCAGCATGGAATTCATTGCACGTGGGTGAAAATGAAAAGCTATGTTTGTAGACAAATGGTGCCTTTCAGAAAAATTACATCTACTAAGGCTATGCACGAGTTTCAATCTAACTCACCAAAGAAATCATGAGTTTTAGTACTTTCTCACACAATCAATAAAAATTGTGGGAAGCGTAACTTGGGACTGCATATTAATCTTCCATCCAGCCTGCTTGCTAGTTTTCAACAGGCACTATTCATCTTGCTGGGCTTATAGAAGTGATTTGTTTCATCTGTACGCTCCATGCACAACTAAATATAAAATCAACTTCTATTTAACAAAGTGGACTAACAGCATGAGGCCTATCCAGATAGCCTGCAACCCTGGTATTACATTGCAAATGCCTGCAACATGTCAGCAAAGGAAACTAAGCCATTAGAAAGTTAGTTTAGAGTGTACCCTTATTGATAAGGAGACTAATGGAAATAACCCAACTTGTGTTTCTAAAAAGTTTGGTTCTGGCTTCTTCTCTAAGCAGCTTAATATATATCCTGCCTTGACTTGTAGCTCTTCAATTACTTAATTCAGTTTTTAGAAGTCAAGTTAAAATTATCCATTAAGTAAATGACTCATTTTTGTTAGACTAAATGAGAAGTGTAAATGGACTTTACCTTGTACAGAAAGTGAATGTTGCCTTAGAACGTGTTATGAAGCTCTTCAAGCCTCTATTTGCTACATGCAATAAATGTGGACTAAACACTTGGTGCATATTAAAAGATGTTGTTAATAGCTTCCATAATAGACTTTAACTCTTCTGATGATTTGGGAGGAAAAAAATTAAACTATTTGCTAGTTCAAATTCTGTGAAGTAATTGTGGTATGCACTATTCATTCTCAATTTTTCCATTTTCATCTCTTTTATGAGGCACCAAATTGCACACACACACACACACACACACACACACACAAACAATGTATAGGTCCCAGTATATTCATGTGCATATACATATCTACACAGACACAGAAATATACTGTCTCCTTGCTTCATGACCAGAATTTTAACTTTAAGGAAAAATGTGAACTGAAATGCTAACGGTTCACAATCTTAAACAGAAAAAGTTAATTTAGGTCCTTTGAACTATTTTTTTTAATTTGGATAACTATGTTTCAGGAAAATGTATTTCCCTTTTTAATCATATGTATTTTATGCATTTAAAATATTGTTCTGAGGAGAGATGAAAGTAGGAGGAGGAGCAAGAGAAAGAGGAGGAGGAAGATGAAGAAGAGAAGAAGGAGGAGCGAAAGGAGGATGGAGGGAGGGATGGGGAGGAAAATAAGAACAGGAACAACAATAATATTTGAAGTTGCCATATTTCTTCAATTACTTAATCCTCCATGGTAGTATGGTAGTTCAAGGAATTATAATAAGATTTCTCTGGGAAGAAGATGAACAGTTAATGCCTTCTCAAAGTCAAATTTTGATGCCTCTTCATGGTTAGGGGGTGACTGTAGGTTTTCTATTTGTGTATACTTTTTCTCTTGGGTTCAGACTCAGTTTTGGGAAATGTGGGGGCAAGCCTATGTCTTTTGTCCTTCAGAATACCATATTCCCTTTTTCCTTTTTGTTTGTAACCACAGAGTAATCTGGTACTTAGTGATGATTTCTACTTGAAATTTTCAAGATTGGATTTTTTTGATGACTACAAGATTTTTTCTTTCATGTTGTACTTCTGAAATTTGACTATTAAGTTTATTGGTGACATCAATTTGAAGTTTCTTTCTCTTGATGTTGTGACATCTGTCTCAAACTCTGTGTTGTTACCTGTTTTTAATACTACTGAACAATCATTCTAAGTTATTTAAGTATATTATTGTCTTTTTTTCATATTTTCTTTTATTTTCCAAGTTTAGCAGCACAGTGGATAAAGAGTTCAATGACTTGACCAGGATCAAAATAAAGATTAGAAACCCAGGGTCTCCTGAATTCACATCATACCACCTGCCTATCTGGCCTCCAGTCCTTTACCTGCTACCCAGCCTCATGCCCTTACCTCTCTCCCCTCGCCACGTTCTCCTTCTGGTCTACCGGCCCTGCACAGACATGTCCGAGAGTCCTGAATACATGTCTTTCTTCACCTTCATGGGTGCCTTGGCTGCCATGGTCTTCAGCGCTCTTGGTGTGGCTCATGGCACAGCAAAAAGTGACGCTGGAATTGCAGCCATGTTAGTCATGTGACCTGAGAAGATCATGAAGTCAATCATTCCCGTCCTCATGGCTGGTATCATTGTTATCTATGGTCTAGTGGTGGCTGTTCTCATTGCCAACTCTCTGAAGCTGGGAATCACCCTGTTCAAGAGCTTCCTGCAGCTGGGAGCAGGCCTCAGCATGGGCCTGAGTGAGCTGGCAGCTGGCTTTGCCATTGGCATTGTAGGTGATGCCGGTGTTTGGGGGACAGCACAGCAGGCCCAATTGTTTGTGGGCATGATTCTGATTTTGATTTTCACTAAGGTGCTTGGGCTGTACAGCCTGATTGTGGCCCTCATTCTCTCTACAAAGTAGACCCTCTTTTCCCTTTCTTCCCAGTGCCCCCCTTCCCCTCCCTCCACTCACCCCTTCAGCCACAGAGTATGATGTAAAGACCTGTCTTGAACCATCCCATCCCTCTCAATTCACTCCAGAACGAACGGCCTGACACCTGGTGCAGTTTTCCAATCGGTGGTTGGTCTTGTAAATGTGCAGTGTCTTAGTTACTCTTCTGTCTGTGCCACACCACACCAGATTGGACAGTGTCTGAGCTAGGCCCAGCCAGGGCTGAGGCCTCCTGGGATCGGCCAGGCAGCCATGTAATGTCCCTACCCATTTGCCATTAGTACTCTGTGTATAAAGATGAATTAGATTGTCACTTTTCTCTTCACTGGATGTTTATTTATAAAGATTTGACATGTTCATAACATTTATGGAGCAAGAATTTTCAATTTCCCATGCTATATATTAATCTTAAATATAGGTAGATTATTGCACTGTGGGGTTAAATGTCAAGTGCTGAGAATTCCTTGGATGTGATCATTTGAAATTCAAGATTGCTGTAGTGTCCTGGTATTAGTAACAATTGAATGATTTGGGAACATGTTGAACATGTGTTTCCAGTGGTGCTATGTAGCAAATGGCCAGGGCTCAGTGATGTTTCCAAATAAAATTCTGACTGGAAAAAAAAGATTAGAAACCCAGGACTTTAAGCAGGTATTCGTACTTCATTTTATAAATAACGGACAATATGGGCAGTTAAGTGGCACAGTGAAAAGAGCATGGGTCCTGGAGTCAGCAGTAGCTCAGTTGATGTCTGGCCTCAGACACCTACCACTTACCAGTTATGTGACCTAGGGGAAATCACTTAACCCCAATTTCCCTACCTTCCCACCTACAAAAAAGCAAATAAATGAATAACAGACATCATTATTAGTTTGGGTTTTTTAAGTAGTGTTTTTTGCTAAAATTTGTGTTCTCAGGGCAGAGGCTAAGATAGCAGAGTAGCAGGGTAAAAGCAGGAATTTCCTTGAGCTCCTACTGCAACTACTTCCAATACCTGGAAAAATATGGTTTTAAACAAATTTTAGAGCTACAGAACCCACAAAGTGACAGAGAGAAACAAATTGCTCACTGAAGGCAGTCTGGAAGGCTGACAGGAATGGTCTATAGCAGTGGGCTAGGAGGCAAGCACAGTCCCATGTAAGCCATACCAGCCCAGACTAGTAGCCCAGACCAGCCAAACCAGACTTCAGCAGAGTGAACCACCACAAGCTGTGGACGTTTCCAAACTTCTCAGCACATAAACACCAAAGAGAAAGTAAAAGGTCAGCAGGGAACTCTGTTTAAACAGGATGAGAGAAGAGCATGACCCAACCTCTGTCCCTGAAGTTGCAGAGGTGGTGGCAGCTGCAGCTGCTATCTTGTGGCTGCCTCCTAAGCTCCTGGCCTGCAGATCATAGAGGGACTTAGTAACCATTCAGAAGATAATCACACATCCTTTGACCTGCTTGGATCTGGGTTGCATTCTTGGGTAGTGGTCCTGGGGAGAGGAATGGAAGCACACAAGAGTTTGTGGTGGCTGTGGAGAGTGTGCCCTACTCAGAGCTCTGACCACAGCTTTGACAACAGCTGTGCAAAACCCCAGAAATTTGGGACAAAGCTCTCTCCATTCTGGAAGCAGAGTTCTACTGTAGCAAAGAGCTCCAAAGAGAAGTAGTGGCCTGGCAAAATGAACAAACAGAGGAAGTGCAATCAGACCATAGAACCTTTTATGGGGGACAAAGAGGATGAAAACATAGAACCAGAAGAAGACAATAAAGTCAAAACTCCTGCATTAAAACCCTCCAAGAAAAATATAAATTGGTCACAGGCCATGGAGGAGCTTAAGAAGGATTTTGAAAATCAAATAAGAGAAATGGAGAAAAAAATGGGAAGAGAAATGAGAATGATGCAATAAAATCATAAAAAGTAAGTCTACAGCATGCTAAAGGAGGCAAATACTTACAAAAATACCACCTTAAAAAACAGACTAATTCAACTGGCAAAAGAGGCCCAAAAACACAAGGAGAAGAATGCCTTCAAAAGTCAGTTTGGCCAAATGGGAAAGGAATTTCAAAAACTTACTGAATCAAATAATTCCTTCAAAATTAGATAGAAATCAAGATACTATAAAACAGATCCAAACAAATTAAAAAATACAAGGCAATGTGAAATATCTCATTGGAAAAACCATTGACCTGGAAAATAGATCCAGGAGAGACAATATGAAAATTATTGGGCTACCTGAAACCCATGACCAGAAAAAGAACTTGGAAAGCATCCTTCAAGAAATCATCAAAGAAAATTGCCCTGAGGTTTTAGAATCAGAAGGCGAAATAGAACTTGAAAGAATTCACTGATCACCTCTTCAAAAAGATCCCCA
>JAQQSW010002984.1:0-14803 GCA_028646575.1 Pseudocheirus occidentalis
TGTGAACATTGTACTGAATCTAGATTTGTAATGGAATAAACAGAGTGTTCACTAACACTGTGTAATCTGAATCTTAAAAGCTGTTCACAGTAGCATTCTTTTAGGAATCTACTGTTGATTGGCTTTACATTATGGCGCTGTGCCAATAGAAAGGGGCATGGAAGATCTTCTGATTTCATTAACATTACAAACAGTAATATTGTTCAATAAAGAACTGTGAATGACTTAACTGTTCTCAGCAGCACAATGATACAAGACAATCCCAATGGACAAATGATGAAGTATACTATCCACCTCCAGAGAAAGAACTGATATTGAGTGAATATAGATTGAAACATGTTCATTTTCACCTTCTTTCATTTTTTTGTCTGTCTTCTTGTACAAAATGACAAAAGTAGAAATGTTTTACACAATTGCACATGTATAACCTATATTTGATTGCTTGCTGTCTATGGGGGGGGGATGAAGGAGAGAGGAAAAGAATTTGGAACTAAACACTTTAAATAAAAATATTTTTAAAATTGGAAATACATTTAATGTCGTATATTCAACTACTATAGAGGACCAATTTAAGAAATCCCTATTTGAAGAAATTTTTTGTTATCTTTTTGTTTCTTGCAAGTAAAAACTGTTTAATTTTTGTATTTACATCCCCAGTGAAGAGCATGGTGCCTAACTGTTCCTGCTTGTCTTTTGTTCTGAAAGAGGACCATGACATCAGGGAGGTGATTCCATGACATGCAGGAGAATTGGATTTAAGTGAGAGATGACTGTGCAAAGTCAAACTTTCTCCTCCAGAGCCACCTGGGTCCAGTGGCCAGATATAGATCAGGATGACCCAAGATGCAGTGGGGGACATTGGTCTTTTTCAGCTAATGTCTTTAACAGGTCTCATTTTGACTGAGGCAATGCTTATTCACTGATCCAAGGTTTAATAAGAAAAGAGGCAGAGAATGCCTTCTTTGCCTAGTTGAAAAGAAAAAAAAGTCTGTCTGGGAAAGAAGACCCTCAGGGTTTCTGGCCAAAAGAGAAACAATTGCTATTTGCATTCATTCTGAGCCAATCAGGGCCCAAACAATGACCAAGTAAAACTTGGTCTGGGATATATTTTTTTTTTTTTGGTGAACAGGAATATCTTTATTGACAATCCCCAGGAACTGGGGCTCTTTCTTCTCTAAGTTGCAAAGGAAAAAGCCAGCCCCTTAAACTGGGATTGGGTTTTTATATCCTGAGTTTCATCAGATCACATTCTTTTGTCATCTCTGATTTCTGTTAGTTAGCAAACAGCACAGGAAGGGGACAAAGGACTAGGGCAAGGTCTATCCTCACCTCTTTTTTTTTTTGCTTTTTTTTGGAGGGCAGTTGGGGTTAAGTGACTTGCCCAAGGTCACATGGCTAGTTTTTGTGTTAAGTGTCTGAGGCCGGATTTGAACTCAGGTACTCCTGACTCCAGGGCCCGTGCTCTACTCACTGCGCCACCTAGCCGCCCCTATCCTCACCTCTTGACTCCTATTGGAAAGGGGGCAGAGTCTGGTCTGGCATATTTTGTCTTTGACCTGGGAGCTCTGGAATTTGTAATATTCTTGGGAGTTTCTGTTTTGGGATTTCTTTCAAGAGGTGATTGCTGAATTCTTTCAATTTCTATTTTACCTCCTCTTTCTAGGACATCAGGGCAGTTTTCCTTGATAATTTCTCAAAAATGTGATATCTTGGCTTTTTTTTATCTGGGTTTTCTGGTAATCCCATAATTCTTAAATTCTCTCTCCTGGATATATTTTCCATGTCAATTCTCTTTTGAATGAGATATTTCACATTTTCTTCTTTTTTCACTCTTTTGACTTTCTTTGATTTTTTTCTTGAAGTCTCATGGAGTCATTAGCTTATACTCACCCAATTCTAATTTTTCTGAAATTATTTTCTTCAATGAATTGTTTTATCTTCTTTTCCATTCAGCCTATTTGCTTTTAAGAGAGTTCTTTTCTTTAGTGAATTTTTGTACTTCTTTTACCATTTGGCCAATTTTGTTTTTTTCAGGTGATATTTTCTTGAGTATTGTTTGTGCCTCTTTTTACCAAGTTGTTAATTCTCTTTTCATACTTTTCTTATATCACTCGTTCTTTTCCTTGATGTTTTGCTCTTCTTCTCTTATCTTTTTTCACTCTTTCAGGAATACTTGCTAGTCTTGGGTCCAATTAGTGGTTTGTTTTCTAAGGTTTTTGTTTGCAGCTATTTGAACACTGACTCTAAGTTCATGTCTTGGTCTTGACTACTGCCCATAGTAGTTTTTTATGGTCACATTCTCTTTTTGTTGTTTGTTCATTTCCCCAGCCTATTCCTTCATTTTTAACTTTCTGTTAAAGTTGGGCTCTGCTAACCCTGGGGTGGGGAGGCATTGTGCCAAGTTTTATACTTTTTCATACTGCTATTTTCAGAGCTAGTTCTGAGGATCTGCATATTTTTCTGGTTATCCTAGTAGGGGTGTGGTCACTGCTTTCCAAATCTATGCTCTGGTCTTTACCAAGGAAGGGCCCATACTCCTCAGCAGTTGAAAGTGCTAGAGCTCTGTAATGGTAATGAAATGTGAAGATCTCTTTGTATTGCTAAGCTGACAGATACTTAGCACCTAATTTTGAATTAAGTATCTGTTAAAGAAACAGAAGGTATGAACCCCTGTTGCTGATGTAACAGGAAGGGGTTGAACAGGGAGGAGCAATACTATATATAAGGAAAGATCCCAGCTGGGAAAGGCAAAATTTCCTGGGAACTTGTGGTGGTGGAGCTTTTTCTGAGGGCCAGCTGGAGCTGCCAGAGGAAGCATGACCATGGTGTTGGTACTTTGTCTGTTTGTGGCTTTGTTAAGCCTTGACTTCCTAGGAATAGAGAATGTGAAGGATTTAAGGTGGACTGGACACTGTAAGCTTCAGTGTGCAACAGGAACTACATGGAGAGCTGGACAAGGAGCTGGAAGCAGTCTGCCTTTGAACCCAAGTGACAGTTTGGTGAATTCAGGTAGGAGCTGAAACCATGGAAGGGAAACCACGAAAGCTGAGAGCCAGCCTCAAGTCAAGCTGAAAGAAGACTTTACTTGGATACTGTGTACTGACTGAGAAGATTATGATTCTGAGAAGATTATGATTTACTGTGACTTAGGGGTGGAGAACTTTGACTTTTGTACATTGTAATTGACTAAATGAATGTACTTTGTTTATGATTGGAAACTAATCTCCAATTGAGATTACCCCAGGGATGGAGTACTTTGAATTTTGTATTTTGTGTCCCTTAAGCCTCCTTAAGGATGATTGAATGATTGAGTTACTAAGTGATTGATTGACTAAAGGATGATACTTGTTCAAAACTGTGTGACCACAGTGGTGAAAACTATATGGCCATTTTAGTGATAAGTTGTTGAGTTGTGATGAGAATGCTGTATTTTGATTTTCTGTTCAAGTTAATAATATTGTGAATGCTATACTTTGTCTATGAATGTTTTGTTCTGATTTATTATTGAATAAATAGAGAGTTTGCTATACTATATAATCAGAACCTTGAAAGATGTTCACAGCAGCATTCTTCTGGAAAGCTGCTTGTGCTTGGCTTTACAAGCTCCTCTTGACCCTGGATTGTGATCACAAGTGCTCCTCTCTGCCCTGGAACTGTGACCCAGAACTACTTATGGCTAACAGTTGCCAATCAGCTCTAGTGTACCCAGTGCCAGCAAAGGAGTCTCTGTAATCTCTTTCTTTACCTATTACCTGACCCCATCTCTAGACTGAGAGCTCCTGGAAGCAGCAGCTGCTAATATTGCTGCAGCCACCTGTAAGGCCCATCATCGATGCTCCTGGCCTGCAAGCACCCCAGTGTAAGAGACCTCTTCTGCTAACTTCCTATGTTGTCTTAGGGGGGCAAAAATGTTTCCCTCTGACTTTTTGCTGTCTCTGCTGCTCCAAAATTTGGTTTGAGGCATTTTTAAAAGTTGCTTAGAGGAGAATGTTGGGAAAGTTCAGCTAGGTTCAAATGTGTCCTCCACCATCCTGACAGTTATATTTCATTATCAGTCACCTGAAATAAAAAATGTTCGTTGCATTGATCTAGATTCTGCTTTCCATTAGTGTTTTTTTCTGTTTACTCATGGGATTACCATGTGTTCTGTTATCTTTTTTCCACTTTCTTCACCACTCTTCATAGGTTCATTCAATTTTTCTTAGAGCTCAGAGAAAGGAAAAAGAATGCCTCATCACACAACCTTTACATTTACCTTTTATCAGACAGTGAGAAATAGGCGTTTCTCTTTTTGCCTTAGCTGCCAAGAAGTTATTAGCAAAATTCAGCGTTCTGCATCAGTAGCTAATTCCCTGGTTCCCTTTACATCTATTTCTCAACTCACTTGAACTTTTACAGGCTTCTGTTTTTATTCTTAATTGTCTTGTTTTATGTCTTATAGCTTTGCGTATCACCTCAAATCTCTCTTGGAATTAGGCTGGGGATAAATCCTAAGTACTTCCAGCATCAGTTTCCTCCTCTGTAAATTGAGGGAATTGAATTAGATAACTTTGGAGGTCCCTGCTAGCTCTAAATCTCTGATCTTATGATCTTGTAATCTGTGACTTTGTTGTTGACTTAGTTGGGTGCCAAATATCAAGAAAGAGAAATAAAGCTATGTACCACTTAAATATAACTACAGAATTCATTGACAGTACACAAACTACCCAAGGTATACATATATAAAAAAATGATACAAGACTTCATGTGCTAATTAGCTTTGCCTGCTACTATCTCTCTCAGATGCGTATTCTGGTCTTTGAGAGGCAAAACAGTAGGGGTGATAATTTAAAGAAATTCATGTCTGCTTTGTGAGTTCTTGGTGGTGGCCACTCTTAGGAGTAGCCTTGTTTAATATTCAGATGAATAAAGGGTTCAGATTTATTATTGCTGAACCATTTTTCAATCATGTCCATCTCTTTCTTATTCTAGTTGGGGTTTTCTTGGTGAAAATAAAGGAGTGGTTTGCTATTTCCTTCTCCAGCTCATTTTACAGATGAGAAAATAGAGACAGTGTTAAGTGACTTGCCTAGGGTCATACAGCTAACGTTTGAGGTTAGATGAGTCTTCCTGACTTCAAGCCTAGTGCTCTAATCCACTAAATCATCTAGCTGCCCCAGGGGATATAGAACCTTTTTTAGATTGGTTAGTCTAGATTAAGTAGATTTTGACTATACTAATAATCAATAAACTAGATAAAGAAACTGAAAGAAATGATTATTTCTCTCTTATATTAATAAGCAGTTATTGAATTGTATCAAACTGATGAAATTGTTGATGGATGAGATTGCCCAAATATCCAGGGTCCATGACTTTTGATCCTGGGTGGAAAACCTCACCCAACTAGAGAACCTCACAAAGAATGTAATTTAAGGTGAATTCCAGCCCATTGTGTTCCACTCAGCTAGGTCTGAGTAGAGGTGGACCCTCTTTTATCTGGATTATCATAGAGAGATAAGCTTCTTTTTCCAAGGCTGAGTGATCAGTCACATCTCCCAGCCCCTTGTTAGAATAAGGCCACGTATAATTATAATATTCATTCTTCTCATTAATTATTAACCAATCAGAGTAAACTGCCACTTTCAGGCACACCCACTCTTCCAAGGGCATATAGGCATCGCATAGGTTCCATAAAGGGTCTTTGGCATTTGAGAGTGCCACTGACATCCTTTATTATTTATCTGCTAACATGATTAATAAAATGGTTAATTACCTGGAAACTATGTCTCTCATTTTTTTAATATGTTACAAATGTCTGAAGCTATACTTATGGATTCACTAGTTCCTCTAGGTTTCTGGCTGACTGTCTTGTTCTGGAGAGAGGACATGACCTTGCCCTTGATCCAGGACTCTGGGTGCTTCACTGAGATGCCAGTGCTCCAAGATACAGCTGAATCAGTTTTGACAATGACTCAGAAGGGGGGAACAATGGTCCTGAGTTAATTGGTGCATCTATCTCTACTATTTGGGAGCTTACAAAAATTGTCCATATCAAAATCATGAAATTCTTTCACAATCCATCCATTCCCTGCCATCCACCAGGTTGGAAATCCTCATATTCTCTCATTTAGTCAATAATCATTTATTAAGCTTTTATATTTAACAGGCCCTATGCTAAGTAATGAGAATATAAAGAAAGATAAAAGCACAGTTCCCACCCTCAAAGAACTCACATTTAAGTGTGGTAGAAAAAATGTAAACAATTATATACATAGAAGATATATACACAGTAAACCCATGCCTGTAATGCTCTTCCTCCTCATCTTTATCTCCAGCTTCTTTCAATTCTTAAACAGTCCCACATTTACTCTACATGAAGCCTTTCTAGGCTTCCTTAAACTTTAATGCCTTCCGTTTGAGATTTCCCATGTTTTTCCTGCTTATATCTTGTTTGTGCATAACTAGTCTCTCCCATTAAACTGTGAGCTATTTGAAAGCAAGGGTTGTATTTTCCCCCCCTTTCTTTGTATCCCCATGCTTGGCACAGTGTCTGGCACATAGTAGGTACTTGATAAATACCAGGTGACTGATTGAGATAATTACAAAGTGAAGGCCCTAACAATGAGAAGGGGGAAATCTGAAAAGATCTCTTGCCAAAAGTGGGATTTGGGTTGACTTGAAGGAAGCTAGATAAGCCAAGAGGTAGAGACGAGGAAGGAGAATATTTCATATATGGGAACAGCCAATGAAAAGGCAACATCCTATGGAACTGGACTCAGACCTGTATATCCTTCAGGGCTTAGCATCATGCCTGGCACTCAGTTGGCACTAAATAAATGCTTGGTGGCTTTGGACTGAGATCAATCCACCATCCATGAGGAAGACCTTCAAATAATGATAATTATCGTAACAGATCTACTCTAATTCCCATTACTACCCAATTGTCAATACTTAGATATCTCGTTTCAGCTGAGTGTATGCATTAGCAATACATTGCTAACAATACTATCTTTTCACAATTTCTTACAAACTGTGAAGTTTGTGAAACTTGGAGGGCAAGGGCTTTTATCCTTAATTGCTATTATGATTGAGAGATAGCAGGGTAGTGGTCCCTTCTGGATCCAAATTCTATAACCTTGAACAACAGTCAGTCTGTGTCTCTCATGTTTTTATCATGTATTGTAGTCATTTGTGTATATACATATGTCTGAACTGGTTTATAATATCCCCAAAGGCTGATATAACATCCTAATCTGTGACTCTTCCTTAACATCAGACACAGTAATATGCACAAAGAGATATTTAATAAATGTTGATTGAAGTTCAAACAAGGCACAGGTTCTTCTGCTCTCTTCCCTACTTTTCTCTCTTCTCTTTTTTGCCTGCCTTCTACCTCTTTCCCATGGATCTTTCCTCTCCTTCCTGTCCTTGTGTACCTTCAGCCCAGAGCATATAAAAGCCTTAAACTTGGGATAGAAAGGTGGCTTCCTTGTTATTGATAGTTCACATCTCTTCTCTTTGCTTTGTTCTGTTCCAATTCCTTTAGGTCTCCTAAAGGTTCGTGACTATTTGTCTGGATCTTGGACTTTTTCTGTCTCCTGTCATTTGTGTGTGCTTGGGTCTTGTGTCTTGTCTATTTACATAGCTTCGTGACATTTGAGGGAGGCCTTGCCCTTTATATAGTGATGCACAACAGAGCCAACTGCCAGAACAAAGCTGGAGGAGTTCAGGAAAAGTTCCAATACTCATACCAGGTACACAATAAAACTGACTTCAAATATTGATCCAGAATAAAAGAACAAAAGCACAGGCAAAGGGTTGAAGGAAAGCAGCATTAGTCATGTAACTAAAAGGCACATGAAGTGTTTCTTTTTCCCTTTCTAGAGCTGTTAACCTTTAAAGGGTGACCACGGTTGAGGCTTACAGCCTGGTGATCTGATCTAAACATTTGTCTTAATTTTATGAGATTAGCTACTGTTAGACAAATGCAGTAGTATCTTCTTGAGGAATACTTACATAAACATAAAAAAACAGGTTCTTCACATCTGTAATATTGGGAATTCATTCCAAGGAGTCAGAATTCTGTGCAGAAAACCTTCCCATCCTGGCTTGAATCCTAGGAAAAGTGTGTCATTTCTGTATTTACCAGGTGAGGAAGGATCCTTGGTCCAGGACCTTATTCATCTACTGATAGAGACAGGAAACTAGGAAGCTGGCATCAGTCAACTAAGGACAGGAAGTTAATACTAGAGGAAATTGGCTATAGTTCGTTCTTTTAACTAAGAGTATGGTTCTGAGACCACCATCATTCTAATATACATATAGCACCCATATTTATTTACGTTGGTTTCAAATTCTCTACCTTGTTCTAACAGTCTTGCTTTAACATAAGGTCTTTAATGAGCCCTATATTCTTGTCACCATGTTCTACTACATTCCATACTTATAAGTTCCAGAGCAGTTTCCAGTTCCCACTTTGACCACAGGCTCTGCTCTAGTCCAGGTTTGCTCCTATATCTATCTCTTGGCCTGTATTTCCAAACTAACTTTAGCTCTCCTGATGCTGGATCCTTGCCCTACACCCATGACCTAAGTGTTATACCATTTCTGGTGCTGATAGTACCATCATGTTGAAACAAGATGCCACTATGGACCCTATTCAAGGCCATGTATAAAGAGAAAATTTCTTATTCTCTTATAGGTAAAGGGAAAAGATTTCCATTTTTGAAGTTCTGTCAGAGACCCTACTTCTGCTAACCATCCCTATGTATTGTGGATTGGTTAAGAGATTTTATAACCATGGGGGTCTAGGAACTATGAACAGACTGTCAATGTTTAGAAGCTTTGAAGTACTGTATCCCTTGCTCTAGACTGCGCTCCTAAGTTTGTGAAAAGTTGTATGTCCATAGTGCAACATTTCCTAATGTAGACACAGAGGTATTTTACAGGAGCTAAAGGAAGTATCAGGGAGCTAGGTGGTCCAGTGGATAGAGTGCTGGCCTGGAGGCAGGAAGACTTATCTTCCTGAGTTCAGGTTTGGCCCTAGACACTCACCAACTGTGGGACCCTGGGCTAATCACTTCACCCTCAGTTCATCTCAGTTTTCTTATCTGTGAAAATGAGCTGGAGAAAGAAATGGCAAACCATTCTGTTATCTTTTCCAAGAAAACCACAAATGGGGTCACAAAGAGTCATACAAGACTGAAAACCAAACAATAACAACAAAGGAAATTATGACTGCTTAGGGGGCAACCCACCCATAACTGATTGTACTCAGATTTATGTCAGTTACTGTGCTGATTCTTCCTGCTGTGATTGGTCAAGAATTGAGGTTTTCCTGAATTGTCATTTTTGTTATTGTTCAGTCATTTCATGTTGAATTCTTCCTGACTCCAGGTCTGGCACTCTATCCATACTACCACCATTGTTATACTTGGTTCCTATTGAGTTACTCCCTGGTAGCATTATGAATGGATATGTTTGTGTTGAGTCAGGCTCTTACATAGCTATCAATGGCGTAGAATTGCCACTGTGTAGTGCTATCCTGGGTTGGGAAGCATGAGGATTGTTGGTCCCTTTCACTTCCAACTGCACCTGTGTACGTCAAGTTACTTCTTGTCCTTGGCTCTTCTTCTTGGACCTGACTTTTGCTAAGTTACCTTTCAGCTCCTTCCTTCCGGAGAAGTGGTTTTTCTTTCAAACGAGTCCTGGGAAAACAATGGGAAAGGACAGTGGCCTTGCTCTACACCATCCTGTTCAGTCCTAGTTTGTCACAACCTCCCCAAGCCAAAGCTGCTAGGTCTAAGTCTTAAGTCTCTCTGTCTCTCTCTTCTCTCTTCTCTCCTCTCTCACTCTTTCTCTTTCATCTCTCCTCTCTCTCACCCTTTTTCTCCCTCTCTCTCTCTCTCTTTGTCTCTCTTCTCTCTCTGTTTACCCTCTGGGAAGTTATAAAAATATGAATCAATAATTCTCTTTCTTTCTCTCTAGCTCAAACACTCCCTCCTCCCCAAGAGAATTTATCTGATGAAATGTATTAGAGTTATAAAATCTATTTCTCTCCCTGCCCCCTTAGTGTGCTCCCCTTTTGTGTCTCTCTGGTATTTGACTAATGAAACATATAGATCAAGAATACAATGGTTAATCATATTTATCATATATACAAAAAAGTATACAAAAAAGGCAAACAAAATCCTAAGAAACAGAAAGAAGAAGGGGGGAAGGGGGAAAAGGAGTGGAGAATCATCAGCCTGGGTCAAAGAAAAATTTCAGCAAAAATGGGATCTGCTGAGACCCAACTTGTAGCCCTGAAATTCAACACTGGCAACCTCATCATTGTAGTGATTCCATAGCAATTGGTCTCTGTGACTCCTTCTCTCCCAGTCTCCTGTTTTATTACTTCTTGTGGCTGCCCCCACCTCTGTGAAGTTGCATGCCTTCTGGCATGTAATGGGTTTCTGGAGATTTCTGCCAGTCAATACATTGTATCTCCAGTATTTTGTTATATAGCTAACATCTTCATAGAGTCTACCATGTGGCAAGCACCGTGCTAAACACTTTACAGAAATCATCACAAGTGATCCTTACAATAACCTTGGTAAGTAAGTGTTATTATCATTCTCATTTGACATATGAGGAAACTGAAGCAAATAGAAGTTAAGCGACTTGCCCGCGGTCACATAGCCATTATGTGAAGTCACATTTGAAATCAGGTCAGCCTCACTCTTTGTTCAAGGTCTAACATTCTATCAACTGCCCCTTGTATAAAAGATTCACAAGCAAAATCATACCCCCTTTTCCTCTCTCAGTTTCTACAGCTAAAAACTAGGGTCATGAGCAACATCCAAGCATTTCTGAGTTGCTGGAAAGTCCTGATAACTTCCTACATTTTTGAATACCAGATTTTGGTGGGGTCAAGATGTTGGAGTGACTGTGAGTCACTATTTATCACTGACCCAGCAAAATAGCCAGTTTGTAACATTAGTAAGTGAACATATCCTGTTGATGCGTTTCTTGGCTCAATCCTTAGCCAGAGAAAGAGTTTCTATCAATTGATGTCAGCTGGTGTAGTCAGCATATAGTTGAAACAGTCAGACTACTATATCATGCCCATCTTCCTTGTCTACAACTTTTCTACTTGCCCAATTAAATCACCACAGAATAGAAATCAAGATAAGCTCTATCCCAGATGAAGGAGGACTCAGGGGATGCCAGCTCCAGCCTGCCTGCTTCAGCTCTAATACTTCCACTCTGATAGAAAATGCATCCAATTATTAGTCATGACAGACTTCAGGACATTCTCTAGTTTCAGAATTTTTAAATAGACCCAGATTCTGCATATTCTGAAACCATCCTAGACAATAAGGGAGTTAATGGGTTCCTTCTTGTATAAAGAATGGTTTTTATCAATGAAATTTTGTCAATGGCTATGCCATTCCTTCTTAAGCATCCTTTATATAAAACTCTAAGAGATCATACCAATCATCTGCTACAATGTTTTCATCTTATGAATGAGGAAACTGAGGTCCAGAGAGGTTTAGTAATTTGTCCAAACTTAACACAAGTGTTAAATAGAAAGGATAGACTTTGAGCCTAGATCCTTTGTCTCTAAAAATCAGGGTTATGAATTTAATTGCTAGACCTGGTGTATATATTACATGTCCTTGTGATTCTCAGTATCTCATGGCTAAAGATGCATGATCCAAGGATCAATAAGAAAAATATTCCTTTTGAAATTTTCATCCTGGTACTGATGGATGTATGGAGGCCTTCTGCCTCTGTTAACACTAAGAGACCACACTTCCCAGCAAATCCTGGCTGACAGACTCCTGATAACCTGCTTCAACACAATTAACTCTAATCTCTCCATCTCCTCCCACCAGAAAAATGTCACAGGTTCATAAAATGTGAAATATGAAGGGGCTTTAATTATATTCTAGTTCTCATTTTATTGATGAAGGGGAGAGGCGATAAGTTTAAGTAAATGTATAAAAACTTTAAAGACAAGTTTTTAAACTTAGAATTCCTGAAGTGCATTTTTTATTTTACTCCTTTATGTGTGGCACAATTTTGCCTAACAGTTTGTCTTGAAAATCTTAGATGCTGCTGTTTGTAGCATTAAAGTGGAAGTTCTCTCTCCCTTTTTAATCTGTTAAATCATATGGATCAATTCTAGGGTATAAAAGTTGCACTGATATCCAAGAAAATAACCAAAGAAAGGCTTTTAGCACTTTGGGTAGATAATCCAGTGGGAAAATATTGAATGTGAAGTCACAGGACCCTGGTGAGAATTTTGACTCTGGCTGTTACTGTTTGTGTGACTAAGAGGTAGCTGGTGGCAAAAATGAACAGAGTGCTGGTCCTTGAACTAGGAAGAACTGAACTCAAAATTAGTCTCAGACATTTATTAGTTGTGTGACTCCGAACAAATCAATTACTCTCTATTTGCCTCAGCTTCTTCAGCTACAAAATGGGATAATGATGACATCTACCTCACAGGGTTTTTGTGATAATCAAATGAAATAAAATTGAACTAAGCACTTAGTACAATACCTGATGCATAGGAGACACTATATAAATGCTTTTTTATTTCCTTTCCTCTGTCTTCATAAGTGATGATTTCTTCAGGCCTCAGTTTCCTCATCTGTAAAATGAGGAGTTTGGGCTAAATTTTGAAAAAATTTCAATTAATTGAAATTAATGGTCTTACCACTATTCTGCATACTTACAATGAAAATCTTGATTTATTCATCATACTTTTAGATTATAGAAGGATTATCGCAGGTGCTGGAGCTATTGGGAAAACAGCCATTTTTTGCAGCCCCCACCAGCTTTGGCACACTAAAAATGCACACCAGGATCGCCACCCAAGACCACAATCTGGATCCAGACCTCTCCAAGCAAGAGCACTTAGCCTCTGAATGATCACTTTGCCCCACTGCAGTCTGCAGGCTGGAAGCTCTGAGGCAGTCGTGTGGAAGGTACTGCAGGGGCCGCTGCTTCTGCTGCTTCTGCCGTTTCCTTGCCCTGGAGGCAGTTTGACCAGACTGCTTTTCTCTCCAAACTTTAGCTGTGAAAACCCCAGTGATTTGGGACAGAGGTTTCCCCTCTGGAAACAGAGTTCCACAGAGCTAAAAAATCAAGTAATTAATTGACTGACAACATGAGCAGGCAAAGGAAGCAAAATAAGAACAGCAACTGAACTTTACATTCCTTCTTTGGGGACAAAAAGGATCAAAGCATGGAATAGAAGGAAGACAGCACAGTCAGAACTCCCACACCAAATGCTTCCAAGAAATATGAAGATTTCCTACAAGCCATAGATCAGCTTAAGAAGAATTTTGAAAACCAAATAAGAGAAGTAGAGGAAAAATTGGGAAGAGAAATGAGAATGATGCAAGAAAATAATGAAGAATCAACAACCTGACTGAAGAAAATAGTACCTTAAAAACAGATTAACTCAAATGGCAAAAGAGTCCCAAAAAGCCAATGAGGAGAAGAATTCCTTAAAAAGACAAATTTGCCAGATGGAAAAAGAATCTCAAAAGCTTTCTGAAGAGAATAATTCCTTCAGAATTAGAGTGGAGCAAATGGAAGCAAATGACTTTATGAGGAATCAAGATACTATTAAACATATCTAAACAAATGAAAAAATAGAAGGCAATGTGAAATATCTCCTTGAAGGTTTATCAATTTGATTTTTATTGAAACACACAGTTATATATATTTAAATAAGAATTAAAAATAAGGTGAAGAGAAGGTAAGTAGGATGCAAATGGAGACAACATTCTGTGAATGACAGAATTCTAGAGTTTTAAAAAGAGGATTTTGAAAAAGGAAAGAAATAATAAGAAACAATTTAAACTTATTCTAAGTTTTGTCTGTTACCTTTTTCAAAATGAAAGTTGTTTTGTATTTGGAGAGGGGGGATGACTAGACTGTGAGCTCCTCCAGAGCAGAGATTGACTTTTGCCTATTTTTGTATCGTAAGCACTTAGCGCTGTGTGTGGCACAGAGTAAGTGCTTAATAAATGTCAGCTGATGACTGATATAGGCTTTGATTTACATTGTGATATTCCAGCAAATTATTTAATTATACATTTTATATAAATGATCAAGATTTTAGATTAATTATAAGCCATTCAATGACATTATGTAATAATAAGTAATTCAATATACTAAATGATTTTCTTTTTTTGAAAATGACATTGGATTTATTATGTATTTTTTATGTAATAAATTTTATTTGTTTCTTGTTTGCATCATTCATTTTCATGAGATTTTTGAATTACAAATTTCTCCCCATCTTTCCCCTACCCCAACCCCAAAACAGCAATCCCACTGTAGAGCCCCTCCCCTGGTCTCCTCTCTAACTTTATGGTAGGGCAGGGAGGGTCTCCCTACTGCAGCCCCTGTATATCTTAATTCCTAGTTGCAGGTATTGCAGAGCTTTAAATTCTAGATTCTTTCAGTTCCTCCCTTGTCACCCACCCCTGCTGAAAGGACAACCAATTCAATACAGGCTGTGTAGGTGTGATTATACAGGACATCTTCATAGTGGACATATTGTGACAGTGATCATATGTCCCTACTTCCTATCCCTCCCTCCCTTGTTCTGTTCTCTACCCTGTCCTTGTCCCTTTATTGAAGTCTGAGCATGCAGTATCCCTCCTCTCTGTCATCCAGCCTTTCATCCCCATGCCCCCTACTCTCTTGTGTAGCATGATGCCCAGTTTAGAGTTTATGCCATTTCTTCCCTAAGCCAGATTCAATGAGAGTAAATGAAAGTAAAGTTGTAACAGTTATCCCTTGCCTCTTCTCTATGGGA
>JAQQSW010002985.1:0-14803 GCA_028646575.1 Pseudocheirus occidentalis
GGTACAGCCGGTATTGAATTGCTGCTCCTCCCAGTGGGAGGGGGTGACAGGGGAGGAATTGCAAGAATCTAGTATTTAAAGCTATACAATCAAATGCACCTGAGAAATAATACATACAGGGATGGGGGCAGGGAGCCCCTCCCTGCCCTGCTCGAATGCTAGAGGGGTGTTGGAGGAGGGCATAAAAGGGAACAGATTGTGGGAGGGGCCTTACAGTGGGATCAATATTCTGGGCTGGGGGGTAGGGGCAAAAAGGGGAGAAAATTTGTAACTCAAAATCTTGTGGAAATGAATGATGTAACCAAGAAAATAAATTTTAAAAAAAAGTTGATAATGTGAGTCTGTAGCTCAGATCAGAGGTCAAGGTTGGCTTTAATAGCTTAAAAATGTTAGGTCCTTGAAAGTAGGGACTACTTCATTGTTTGTAACTGTATGGGACGAGTGAAAACTTCTCCATTTGGGGTTGTTAACTTTCCCTTCCCTCCCTCCTCCTCCACTGCTGCTGTCAATCACTTTTATCTTCTCTTGTTTTCCTGGCCTTGGTGCGATCCCCCCACCCTTTCCTTTCTTGTTGTCCCAGTTGGGGAAGAATTTGGTGAAGTCTGCCTCTCCACCAATGAGAGATGAGACAGTTGGGAAGGGGGCTTGACTAAGTTAAGTTATAAATTCTTGCCCTGTCTTTTGTAACTTGCCTCTTCTCCATGATGAGTCATGGGGAAGACTACCATCTTCTCCTGGGGAAGAGAATAAATGCCTGTTCTTATCCTAAGAGATCTCTGTGTTTATTTTTTCACTAAATTAAGGATGAAGGGTATTTTTCATCCCAAACATAACCATATTCTCAGAACCTAGTATAACGACTTGAATTCAGAAAGTACATAACAAATACTTGTTGATTACTTGTGAAGTGAATGTGGACCACGAAAAAAGGGATAGTGAAGGCATCGTCAGAAAGGCAGGAGTACCAAGAGATTATAGGGTCTCCAAAGTGAGGAAAGGAAGACACAGCAATGGGTGGTCCACAGTGCAAAGAGCTGAAGAGCGGTGAAAGGGGATGAGTGCTTTGAAAATATCCATGAATTTAGCGGAATAAATATCATAGGTGAGCTTTAAGGAAGAAGTTTCAGTAGTGCAGTGTAAGAGAAATGAGATAATAATGTGCTAGTCAAGGCAGTGAGAATAGACAACTTTTCCCACCCAAAAAAGTTTGGTGATAACAGGATAGGATGAAAGAGTCAAGTGAAGTCTTTTTTTCTTTTTGATTGGGGAACCTGAGCAAGTCTGTAGGCAGATGGGAAGCAGAAAGTGGAACAGAGCCAGGTGAAAAAACAACTTTCATGTGTTACTTTAAAATTCCTTAGCATTTTGAACAAATTACTTCATATACCTGCTAGAGGGTTCCAGAGAAGCTTAGAGACCTGAGATACTGGTAATATTGTCACAATCATTTCTTATATGTTTCCCCTTCCTTGTTTTAAGGAGGGAGAACATTTGAAATTCTCAGGGCTATACAAGTAAAGGAAAGACTACAGACCCCAAGGCTTGAATTTTTCAGCAGGAATTGCATCGTCTGGAATTTTAAACATTTGTCATGTTATACTTCTGACCAAAATGCTCCTTGGTGGGGAGATCAATATACATGATGGTACTGCCTGATGATATATAGACACTGAGCAGGAGTCTGAGTGATGACTTTACCAGCTGAATGTTGAGGTAATTGTAGGAGCTTGACCTAAAGAAAACTGACTGATTCAGCATTAGGACTGTTTGGGGTTGGGCCTGGGGGTGGAGGGACTAAAGATAAAAGGAGAAGGGAACAAAAGCTGCCTTCTTCAAAAGTTCCCAGTAAATAAGCTACTCTAGAGGAAGAACTGGTTAATGAATAACAACTATTGAAAGCCTCCCATAAATGCAAACAGAAAACTATTTTGTAGTTACTTTTTTATGCAAAGGGTACCCGTTTTTTTTTTCTGAAAAGTCAAGTATTCCAGATCTGCCCCCAAAGAACTGGGCAGCCAGGGAGTACTTAGGTAATGAACTTAGACCAAAGAGAATAGGTAGGAAATAGGGAGGAATGAGGAAAGAGAAGTTGACCACAAGTGCAATGGTCTAGAGCCAAGGGAGAAAGGGGGAGAGTGTGGAGAAAAGAAAGAAAAGCTTGTGAAAAGCCTTATGAATTATTTTACTTAGCAGCAGACTAAAAGCCTGAGTCATGAGTTTGAATCTTAATGATCAAAGAGTTGAAATTATCTTTCCCTCTGTTTCCTTATACATACAAGCATGATTGACATAATTATAGAAACAGATTCGCCACAGCATAAGACATTTGGGGTCCTAGAATGACAAGAATCATGCAAGATCTGGTCATCTTAGTATCTCCCCACCTACAGCAGGAGATTATAAATGACTAAGGTTTGGTCTTTTTTGTAGATGAAAAATAGTTCTTGCATCTTTTAAAAAATAGATCCTAGCTTTTTCCTCCATCTTGGAGCTCGGGAGGCCTGATGGAAACAGGACTTCTAAAACAGAAAAATGTCTGGAAGACTGTAGTCCAAGGCCAATTTTGCTGGACAAGTGAAGCCTAAGAATCCAGAGAGAACATACAACTCTTCTGAAAATCGAAGGTGTCTATGCATGGGATGAAACTGAATTATATTTGGGAGAGAGATGTGCTTATGTATACAAAGCCAAAAACAACACAGTAACTCCTGGTGGGAAACCAAACAGAAGAAGAGTTATCTGGGGAAAAGTTACTCAGGCCCATGGAAATAGTGGAATGGTTTGAGCCAAGTTCAGAAGCAATCTTCCTGCTAAGGCCTTTGGACACAGGATCCGAGTGATGCTCTATCCCTCAAGGATCTAGAATATCAAAACTGATTAAATAAAATTACACATTTTTTGCAAATGTAAAAAAAAAGATCCTATAGGCTTCTATTTTTTTCTTTACAATACCTTTTTGGGTATTGTATTATTTCTTTCTTTATCCATTTAAGCCTTCAGATCTTCTTTCCTACTTATAATAGCATCTTCTGGACCCAAAGATTTACATTATAGGGTAATAAAATTTAGAGTAAGGAATTGTATGGGAAGTCACTTATGCAGATCCCCACATTTTATGCACAAGGAAACTGAGACACATAAGGTCTAAGAGATTTACTTCAGGTCATAGAGCAGAATCAAAATTAAAATGCCAGTCTCTGCTTTCAGTTTTAATTCTATTTCCATTAAAATGCAATGTCTCTGGGTCTTCTTCAGAAGATGTTAAACAGCATGATTTAATAACTATTTAATAGATGTAGGTCTGGCATAATGGAAAGAATACTATGACAGGGCTTAGGAAGACATGGATTCATATGGGTCTCATGCTTATTGTGTGGATTCTGTGCAAGTCACTCGCTGTCTGGGTGGCTCAGGCAACTTCCTAGGACTTATTTAAATCATAGACATTTTGCAGTCTGCCTTGGTAGGAGTTTTCACACATGAATTTAAGGTTGAGATAAAAATCAGAGGTCCTCCTTGTACTTGTACAATGTTTACTTCACTAAAGGCCATAATTCTAGTTGATTTACTTTGAGAAATTCTTTTTAACAATGCCCCATTTAAGAGCTATTCTCCAAAAGATAAAGGACCACAGAATGTGAACAAATATTTTTCAAAAGAATATTTGCATATTGCTAACATCCACATCAAATATTGTTCCAAATTATAACTGAGAAAAATGAAAAATTTTAAAAAACGACTATTCTGAAGCTCCACCTAGTTCCCAGAAAATTGCCAAAGGTGATAAAAGATGGAAACAGTCATTTTAAGTGTGAGATAAGGCTAATATCTATAAGAGTTTTCTTTCCAAAATGTTAGGCTGAATTTTCTGTAAAAGACAGCAAAGCCAAAACTGACCTGGGGGTAGGGTAAAAGCCGAGCTATGCCTTCTGAGATGTGGTTTCCTGATGTCCCTGATTTTATTGATATGGGGTTTTTTGTTCACTGAGTGGCATAAAAAGTTTCATCCATATGGGTGCCATTCAGGCTTTGTGGATGTCAGTTGCTGAACAGACATGTTTCCATATGGAAAGGGTATGGAGGTGGGGTGGGAGGGGCCTCTGTAGAGGCTAAGTATTACTGCATCCTTATTGCATATTCTTGATATTTTAGGACTAAGTAAACCTTTTTTTGTTGCTGTTAAATGCCATGGATCTTGAAGCACCTTATTTCATTCAAATACAGAAACTGAAATAACAGGGTGCTCACATCAGGCCTATCTCTTACCAGAGACTATGGAAACCAGGAACACTGATGGGTGGAGTTGTTAAGTGGTCAAAGTATTTGGTAAAGCAATTTGGAATTGTGTTAAGAAAGTGATTCAAATATCCATAACCTTTCACCCAGAGATCCCACTGCCAGTCACATATCAATGAAGGCCAAAGACATTTAATAAACATCTAAATATGTATAGTGACACTTTTATGGTAGTAAATAGGGAAAGGAAAGAAAAGGGAATAAGCATTTGTATAGTATTCACTATGTTCTAGGCATTGTGCTGTTTTTATATATATTATCTCAGAACTTGAAGAAACTAAGGCAGAGAGATATTAAGTGATTTGCTTGGGGTCACACACCTAGTATATGTCCAAGGCCAAATTTGAACTCAGGTCTTTGTGACCCCTGGACGAGTGATCTAGCCACTGAACAGTCAGTTGCAAAGGATCACAAATATATATGGATGCTCATCATTTGGGAAATAGCTAAACACATTGCAGTACATGAATGTAATAAAATATTATGGTGCCATTAGAAATGATAAATGTGAAGAATAGAGAGAAAAATAGTGAGATTTTTATGAACTAATGCCAAGTGAAATAAGTTGAACTAAGAAAACACTGACACACATTGTCTATAATAACATAGATGAAGAGAACAGCAGAAACTAAATACTTCCCCCTTTCCTTGAGAATACAACAATTTGATACAGATTATATGCAGTCATACAAAGATTTCCACATTAGCCATGTTGCAAAAGAAAATATACTCCATCCCCCCCAAAAAATCGCAAGAATAATAAAGTAAAAAAAAATAGGTTTTAATCTGCATTCAGAGTTTATAAGTTCTTTTTCTGGAGGTAGATAGAATTTTTCATCATGAATCCTTTGGAATTATCTTGGATCATTATCTTGTTCAAAGTAGCTAATATTTTCATAGCTGATCATCCTATTGCTATTACTTTGTATGATGTTCCCTGGTGCTGTCCTTTCACTTTGCATCAATTCATGTAAAGCTTCTCAGCCTTTTTTTCTGAAAACATCTTGCTTTCTTATAGCACAGTAGTCTTCCATCACAATCATATACCACAGCTTGTTCAACCATTCTGTAATTGATGGACATCCCCTCAGTTTCCAATTCTTTGCTGCCACAGAGCTGCTATAAATATTTTGTACATATATGTCCTTTTCCTTTTTCTTTGATCTCTTTCAGATACAGACCTAGTAGTGGTATTTCTGGGTCAAAGGATATGCACAATTTTGTTGTCCTTTGGGTATAATTCCATAACATTCACTAAAATGGTTGAATCAGCTCACAACTCCACCAGCAATGCATTAATGTACCTATTATCTATATTCTCTTCAACATTTGTCATTTTCCTTTTCTATCACATTAGCCAATCTGATAGGTGTAAGGTGGTAGCTCAGAGTTGTTTTAATATGCATTTCTCCAGAACCAGGAGAAATTTGTACACAATAACAGACACATCATATGTGTGATGACCAACTTTGATAAATTGGACTCTTCTCAGCAATGCACAGTTATAAGACAACTACAAATCTCAGGATGGAAGGAGATATTTACATTCAGAGAAAGATCTAAAAAGAACAGAGTTTAAATGGAGACTGAAGCAATCTACATGCTATCGTTCTTTTCCATGTTTGGTTTTGTTTCTTCTTTTCCACTGTTCACTCCATTGGTTACAAGCCTTCTATGCAACCAGACTAATGTCCAATGTGAAAGTATTTGGAGATCCTATACTTGATTGCATGCTGCCGTAGGGGTGGGGGAAGAGGAAAGGGAGAAATTTTAAACTCAAGGGATTGTGGAACTGAATTTTATAAACTAAAATTAATAAACAAATCAATTAAAAGGGGAAAAAAGCAAAGTAGCTGAAAAACCTAAAAAAAAATATGTGTTTCTCTAATCAACAGTGATTTAGAGCTTTTTATTTTTACGTGACCATAGATAGCTTTGATTTCTTCTTCTGAAAACTACCTATTCATATCCTTTGAGCATTTATTGATTGGGAATCCATATTCATTTAAAATTTTTCTTTCTGCTATTCTTTAACAAATTTAGCATTCTGTTGTCAATATATTTCTTGAAAAAATAAAACCAGTTCCCCAGTTAGTCTTCGTACACTAACAACAGTCAAAACAATAATTTCATTGTTATCAGATCCTACCTCAATTCTCAGGTATTCTCATATTTCTCTACACTGAACTATTTATAATGCTTAGAATTTCAGATAAACATGATGCTTGTCCAAACTCAGTCTGGACACTCTGTGAGCTTCAGGAGTGGGTTTAGTGGGTATGTGAAACCTAAATGTGTCCTTTATACTCAAACTCAACTGTCAGCTTCAAGAATTTGTTAAAATTTAATCTTTCAAGCTGGCAGGAAAATTGAAGAAGAACAAATCTAGGATCATAAAGAAGTGAGAAAATGAAATATTTTTTAAAATGATAGTGTAGTCATTCCATTCTAAACATTGTCTTTTATTGGTGAGGAGATCATTACAGGAGACAAGAAAGAGAATCAATAAGTGAATGATGAAGATAAAATAAAAATATTAAAGTGTCTTGGAATTATAGAACCTTTTTGATAACATGCCCATAGTACTTTGGGTGATTGATTATATTAGTGGCAACAATTATGGCCACTAAGGACAAGTGCAAACAATATAAAAGGTCAGTTACTTTCTTGTGGCATCTAGCAAGACAGGGAAAAGCACACAACATTACACTTAGATGGCCTGTTGCCCCATATTCCTTTCTCTCTGAACATAGTAATGATATATGTTCACCTGGAATTATTAACTAACACACAATAATAGAATTAGAGCAGTGGAACAAGCCATGCTATCTAATCCATCCTCAACATTAATGGACCTCCTGTGGTCATGCTGAAAGCCCTCCAGTGAAGAAGACCCAACACCACACATAGACAGTCCATTCTTTTTTTAGATAACTGTAATTATTAGTATTTTTTTTTCTGACATCAAACCTAAACTGGCCCATTTACAACCCATTTCCCCTTATTCTGCTTTCTAGGGTCAAACAGATCAAATTTAATTCTTACATATGGTAAGTACTTCAAGTACTAAACCACAGTTCCCGTATATTCTGAGCTTCTCTTCTTCAGGTAAAAGCCACAGTTTCTTTAATCTATACTCATTATACGGATTCATTGGAAATGATGTGGCGACTAGAAAATCTGGATTCTCATTAAACACACTAGGGTCATTTTGAGGAAAAGGACAAACTGTCTGTATACTGTTTCTGCCACTTAGTATCTAAGTGACTTTGAATAAGCCACTTAACTTTTCTGTGCCTCCTCTGGAAACTGAGGGTGTTGGAGCAGATGCTCTCTAATTTCTCTTCTAACATTATTTCCATGATATTAGGATTCTTTAATACCAAATATATTTTAACTTCTTTGTCCAGGTTACCTGAGAATATCCTGATTATTATTTTTCTCTTTACATATTTTATTATTTTAAAATGTACTTTAATGTAATTATATATGAATATTTTCATACATTTTTAAAAAATATATTATTTAATTATTATTATATTATATTCTCAATATTACACTCAGTTTTCAGATCTTGGGAAGATTCTTCCATTTATTTCTTTAAATATCTCTGATAAATAATAGAAACACCTGGACTTAGGCATTTAACTTGAAAGATGTTACAGATTTTATAAGGTTATTTAAAGGTGAAAACTCAAAACACTTCTTTATAAGAATAGTCAGCTATGTTTGTTTCCCAAAGGGAGACAGAGAGAGAGAGAGAGAGAGAGAGAAAGAGAGAGAGAGAGAGAGAGAGAGAGGGAGAGAGAGAGAAGAAATGTACCTGTATGTACTAAAATGTTTGTACCAACACTTTAGTAGTGGCAAAGAATTGGAAATTAAAGGGATGCCTATAAACTGGGGAATGGCTGAACAAGCTGTGTTACATGATTGTGATGAAATATGATTGTGCTATAAGAAATGATGAATAAGATGCTCTCAGAAAAACCTGGAAAGACTTGAATGACTTGATGTAAAGTGAATTGGGCAGAACCAAGAGAACATTGTATCCAATGACAGCAATACTGTGAGGATGATCAAGTATGACTATCTTAACTATTCTCAGCGATACAGTGATCCAAGACAATTCCAAAGGTCTTAAGATAAAAAAATACTATCCATATTAAGAGAAAGAACTGATGGAGTCTGAATGCTGATTGAAGCCTCCGTTTTTAAATTTTTCTCCTTTTCTTGTGTTTTTCACATGACAAACATGGAAATGTTTTGAGTGACTGAATATGTCTAACCCTTGTCAAATTTCTAGCCTTCTCAATGAGGGGGGCTTTGGGAGAGAAAAAATTGGAACTCAATTTTTTTTAATGTTAAAAATTTTTATTACATGAAATTGGGGGAAATAAAATATTAAATAAATGAAAAAAAACAATCATCATCTAGGTGGCATAGTACACGTCTTAAAGTTAGAAAGAACTAAGTTCAAGTCCTGCCTCAAACACTTATAGCTGTGTAGCCCAGAGCAAGTCATTTAATCTCTCTCAGTCTATTTTCTCCTCTGTAAAATGGACATAATCAAGTACCTGCCTCCAATTCCTATTGTAAAGATTAAATGAGAAACAATGTAAAGCATTTTGCAAACATTAAAATACTATATAAATTCTAGCTTACTATTATATTATAAATATTTGTTGTTGAATATTTTAACTATATTTATCTATTACATAATTATAACAATATATAACAACTACAATTTATTCTAAATTAATATAAAATGAATTGTGAATTTTATGGAATGAAACACATTGAATATAAAATTTTAATGTCATAAATATATATTTATATAATAATTATCAATATAATTGATATAATATAGTGTTAAATATAATAATAAAATAACTATGAATATTGTTGCTATCATTACTATTATTATAATGACTATTACCATTACTACTACATTGGAGAGGCATAGCTGAGTCTCAACAGTTAAATTCTTCATATTTTATCAGTATAGGTGATTCCTTCAGGGCTTCAGATGGCAACAACTTCATACCTTAATAACCATGTCTCCTGAGAGGCTGTGGCCAAAAACAAACAAACAGCCAAACTATAACATGGTCAAGTTTCTAGAGATGAGAGATGAGGTTCAAACAGTAATTTTTGTAGTCCCTAGTAAAAAAAACCTGAGAAATTATCACCTAAACTTGGCTAGCTGGCTGACTCGTGGCTTGTGCTTTCTGTCTCTCTCTCACACACACATGCATGCACACATATACAGCCAGAGATATACAGAAATCAATTAGAGGCTTTGTTCTAGATAGCTCAGTCATTTCCAGAGCAGAATTCTATCTGAGCCACAAAGCATGGGTATGTTTTTAGAGACGTAATGGGCTTTCTATGTGATCATTTTATTTGTTAGTTAATTTTTGTGATAAGCAAAATTAGCACCAAATTGCAGCTATTTCTTAAACTTAATGTATGAAAAAGAACTCTTTATTGCTTTAGAGCTACAAATAAGAAATAGTATTTGCATAAATTAATATGTATTTAGTAATAAAAGTGACAAAATCATGAAAAAGCCCCTGAAATGCCTATTTACTTGCTTTTTTCACTTCACAAACTTATTGTAGTCTCATGTGCCTGGGAAATAGCCCAGATAGTTCTCTAAGACTTTGTTTAGTTTTCCTCATCTTGTTCATGGTCCAAAAAGGACATTAAAAGTTTCTTTTCAACTTCCTAACAAAGCTCTACTGAATTTTTATTGGTCTTAACTATGAGAATAGAACAGGAGATAGTATTCCCTGAAAAAAGTGTTCTATGTTTCTATCTTTAAAACCAAGAGATAGATATAATTTCTCCTTACTGGTTTGGATAGCAGCTGCTATCAGGTTGAAATGTCTTGAATCTGCTTTGTAAGGAAAGTCTGGGTCTCACATTTATAATACAACTCTGAGAACACGTCGGGGAGGGTGGTTTGAACATAATACCACACATCAAACTAACTGAGCTAAGGTAACTCAATATGCCCTGTATACTTTACTCCCACATTGGCAAGTGGGTCATCAATCTTTTTTCCTTAAATTTAATCTCTGCTGAAAATTTACAATCTTGTACTCCCTAAACATTTTCCAGATCAGTTTGTATGGCACCCCCAAACTATCTACTCACTTAGAAAATTGAGTAAAGGCTTTAAGTGCTTGTTAATTTATATTTAATTACTGGATTAACTTTAATTGGTTGTTTTTCCACACTGAGAATTTTCAAAGGCAATATGACCCAGATTCTAAGTGCAACCTTTGCTTGGACAGCAGAAGGATTGTACTATAAAGATTCAGTTTCTTCTTATCTTTTCTAGAGCTGTTTGACAATAATAGAAGTTAGGACAATCACGTTATAGATTTCCAGAAGAAATAATGAAGTCCTGACCACACTGCTTGCAACATTTCCAAACAAAAATTTTAGAAGTAAAACAATAAGATTTAGCCTACTGAGAAATCCCAACATCTAATGAAATATATGAAAACCTCACTTCTTTTGATAACCACATTCCCACATTGATTTTATTTTTCACTATGAATGTTTCAAATTTGACTTCTATTTTATATCTTTCAAAAGGATTCAATCAAATTCAACATACATTTATCAAATGCCAAATGTGGGGTTAAGTGTGCAATGCATCCTAAGATAAGCATCACTACTGACTCTTTCCTTCTTTCTCCATACATTTGAATAACTCCTGGCAATCTACATACCATGATACTTCTACTGAGGCCATAAGCTTTATTTTTCTCTACACTGGAACTTTAGACCCTGCCTCCTAGGATTCAAGTACTGATAGTTGAATTTTAGTTTTATGTTGCCCAAAACCAGAATCCACACCATTGCTGCCAATTTCACTCCTTGCTGCCTCCTTTCCTGCTTTTTACAACTTTGCCTTCTATGTTGCATTCCTCTATTAGAACATAAGTCCTTTGAAGACAGTAACTGTCTTACTTGCTTGAATTTATGTCTCTGAAATGTTACAAAGAATCTTGCATGTAGTAAACAATTTATAGATGCTCCATTTATCTCTCTATCCCTCTATCTAGCTATCTTCAAGGTACTCTATTACATGCTGGAGATAGAAAGACCAAAAATTAAAAAAAAATAGTTCCTACCCTCAAGGGGGAAGTAATCTTTGCAAAAAGTAATTGGGAGAACAAATGATGTTAACAATGAGTGGGGGTAAGGGTAAGGGATATTAAAACATTATAGTACCATTACTTCTCAAATGAAAGTGGGGAAGCCAAGAGCATTTAAGGCCATTGTACTTTCTTCATGTTACTAAGGTGCTCTTCCCACCTTAGATCCTTGAAAATGATCTTTGTTTTAGCTGCGCAAAGATCAAGCTGTTGAAGAGCTATCCAAATGTTATACATACATATGTCCTCCATTTAGCAATACATTGATCAGTCAAGTACTTTTCTGCTCTTGATCTCAGTGCAGATGACTTGAAAACGTAGCCATTTGTGCACATTTGCAAAGAGGTTTTTCTGAACCAGTGAAGCATAGAGGTAGTGGTTTTTGAAAACCTTTGTTCTGTAGATATTATTGGGTACTGACCTGGGTCACTGGAAATAAGGAGTGTGATGTTATCTCATGGGAGAAAGCATTCACTTCCATAACAGGTGACCCATCTTCCATGGCTGTCAAAATCTGGGTGTCACTAGATCCAAAAGGTGATTGAACAGAGCAATGTGCCTGAGATTGCTTTTTAAAGATAAAGTTACAAAGATCATCCTTCAAAAGAAAATAGAACTGAGCTGCCCCATTCTGTTTACTTGAAGAATGTAAAAAGACCTAACCTGAATGAATTCAGTCACATATGGCTATAAGCTCTCCTGGAAAAAAAAAAAAGCAACAAGACTAGAATACCAGGTTCCCATTACTAATTCAAAACACTACTTTCTGCCATTAAGATTCTAAAGGCAAACTTATTTTGGTCTCATGTGAATTTATACTAAGGATATGCAATATATAGCAATTGCAAAATGATAGGCCTTTGACCCAAGAAAGAATACTTACTATATTGAATCTTGAGCAGAACTGGTAGGAAAAAAGTACCAGTAATATCCTGTAGAGACACAACAAAGCAAGTGACAAGCAATAAATGTGGTCCTGCAGCAGCAAAGACAAAATAATTACCTGTAGCAAATACCTAGGGCTGACCCACTTTGAGCATTATTCTTAAGTAAAATCATGGAGACATGGAGTGTACAGAAAGATATACTGTAAGATTCCATTCCCTAAATAACTTAATTCTTCCAGAAGTGAAAGAGGGACTTGGTTATGTATTAGTTAAAACACAAATATGAATCTAAACACCAAACACAGCAAAGTTTGAGAGATTATTTTTGAATTGATTAAAATACTTTCATTTGATCAGTATAAAATTTTGGTATAATGCTAAATACAGAAAAAGTAGTTGTCAAAAAAGCAAACAAGCTAAACCTAGTGCCTTGAATTTGTATTCATACTATATTCACGCTTAAAATATTCCCCTTGACTGTTTTCTCTGAATATTTGCTATTTACTCATACCATTGCTTAGCTAAGCTTAATATATTCTGATTTTCATTAGTAAGTGACTTACCTTTTGGTTTCAAAGCCTGAAAAGAAATAAATATATAGATAAATAGATGCATGAATAAATAGAAACCAGATCACTTTGCTAAAAAGCAATTACTTAATTCCAAGAGGAATAACACCTGATATGATTTTTAGCAAGTATGCCAGTCTGCCTTTTGTAGGAAATTATGAAATATTTTTCCCCATCAAAAATATTTCAAAATATTTGCTGTTCCATTACCTCTAAACCTATGATCCTATGACTTCTTGATAAGATGGCTGAATGAGTGTTCTCCTTCAACCCTGCAAAATGGAAAGAAAAAGATTAAATAAAGAAAATCAATTATGGCAGTTTGGTTTGAAAGAAAATCCACTAAGTGTGGGGGGAGGAGGAGGCAGAAGGAGTTGAGGTAGAAAAAAATCATAGCCCAAGGAGAGAAGTAGCCTGGCCCTCTAAAATGGGGGAGGGGAGATTGGGGAGAAAGAGTAACTGACATCTCTGCCTGCCTGCTCACAAGCTCAGAATACAGACATCAGATCAATACGCATATAATCACTACTAGCTAGAAGAGAAAATTATGCAGGAGTGGTGGGAGGTAGCTTGTGCCACTATCACTACTGTCTTGATGACCACCTCCTCTTCGAGAATGATGGAGATAGCCCAGCACTCTTTGGGAATAGCAGAGTCCCCCAGACCACAGAATCTGCTCCAGGTCAGGGCCACAGAGCCATTATTGAGGGAAACAATCTCTGTGGAAAAGGAATCAACTTGCCTCATTATCACTACAACCACTAAGTGATTACTAAAACTAGTAGTGGCAGTATCCCATCACTAGTACTTATTTTGCTTCCATTCCAGGCCCTTCCACCATTAATCTTCCTGGGAGGCAATCCCCTTTACCCACCCCAGAGGCCGGATGGTATGCTGAGGACTGTAACCTACTAGAGTCAACTGAAACTAATATGTGTATATACATTGCCCTCTGGGTAAATTCTAACTAATCCTTTGAATACTGGTATTCCAAGTCTTAAAACCATACAGCATTTACAGAGCAATGCTGATGTTAAGAAAAGATTGACCTTTCAGGGAGGAATTTAAATTAAATTCACAAAAGAATGCTTAATTTCTTATTTATAATCAGAGTCATCAAACATAATTATTTGATATTTCAAGGACTCTCATTTAATTTTAATATGCATGAAAAACTCTTTATTAGAAAAAAGATCTTAAGGCAGTATTTTGCTCTACTGGATCTAATTTTTTTCCCCATGGAATCAGCAAACAATAAGCAGAGTGGGGTTTTATATTCTCTGTATTTTTCTGTCAGTTGTGTGATTGTAAAAATGGAATCTTCTATAGTTCACAGTTTGCAAAAACCTGCCTGATCCCTCCTTATTACATGGTCAAAGGTGCACTTGAAATGTAAAAACTGTCATTACAATTGACTTTTCTAAAGAATCCCGTACTATGCATTTCTTTCTCCTATACTCTCACTCTTCCTTTTGTAAAAAACAAAACAAAACAAACAGTAAGTACTCTTTTCTTATTCTCCACCTACCTGTCTGACTATTCTTTCTCAGTGTCATCACCATTTAAAATGGCCATTTCACTTCACCATCATGGCAAATCTTCTCTCTAAATCACCTCTGTCTATGAGGAAAGAATGAAAATTAGGTTCACAGCTTATCTCGATTCCTATAAAATTGCTCCAAGTTCCAATCAGCCCATCTGTAATGGTAATTAAATAATTTGTTTGATCAGATATTAAGTATATCCTAGTAACCTAGTGTTAAGTATAGAACTCTGTCCATTGGTGAAAAGGTGTGAATTCCCAGAACTCTGTCCATTGGTGAAAAGGTGTGAATTCCCCTGTGACTTGGAAGAATGCAATTGGCTGAGACACTCCCCT
>JAQQSW010002986.1:0-14803 GCA_028646575.1 Pseudocheirus occidentalis
GATGACAACCAGTTTGTGGGTCCATTGAATGATATATCAGAAAAACAACTTGTGTTAGGATTTCTCTACAGTATCACAGAATGTACAAATAAAAAGTTATCTTAAAAAAGGATACCTGCCCATTTTTCAGGTTATATACTTTCTATCAACTTGCGGACAAGTCAAATTTGAAACTAGTATGTAATACTGTTGTACAGATGAGAGAGACCTTACTTAGATTTGAATGGCATTAACATAGATAAGCAAATTAACAATTTCAATAAAAACTAAAAATAAAACCCTCTCCCTGAAATTGAAAAAAAAAAAAAAGAAAAAGAAAAAGTAGGCCTTGTACACTGTCAGGCAGACATACCATATGACCAGACCATATATCTATGAACATGGGAAATTAACTATAGGATAGAAAACATTAGAGAAGAAAGATGGCTGTAATTTACTGGCCTTTTGGGAACTTCCATGCAGGAGTGTATAAAGCATGCTGAGGACATCAAGCTAAAATAAATCTTTCCTCTGGATCAAATTGGATGATCCAGTAAGAGTTTTTACTCCTCATCTGTCTTCCTTTGTCGGTGAGGAACCTTGCAAGATTTCTTCCCTCCCCATAGTCTTTGAACCACAGGAATCCTTGAGGAATTTCCTGCACAAAAGAGCAGGTGAAATACAAGGAAGAAAAGAAAGAGATAGAGTTTGTCTCACTGTGGAACTACAAAGAATGGCTATCACCTTCACTTTAATTTCACATGTTAAAACTGAAGCCATCTGTATTCTGCTTATCTGAATACTTTGAGAGAGAGAGAGAGAGAAAGAGAGAGAAGAGAAGAGAAGAGAAGAGAAGAGAAGAGAAGAGAAGAGAAGAGAAGAGAAGAGAAGAGAAGAGAAAGCCAAGACAATCGTAGCAATTAGTATTTTAAATATTTTCATCCCCTAAATTTGTACATGGAAAGCAAGAGCATGCAGTCTGGGGAGAGCCTCTTTCACAAAAGGCAGGAAAGTGATTGGAGGAAATATAACAGTTTGCAGAAAATCTGAGAGTCCAGGGAGGTAACAGTTTACATTAAGCAACCCCCTGGTGACTGACTCAAGATAATGCAATCTAAATTATTTCAATCCTCTGCACTGGATTTTAACCTATGAGACAGAAGTCTCCCTGGATGTTTAAAGGAGACAGTATAAACCAATGAAACAAAAATGCCATATATTTCTTTGTTGGCATGCTTTAAGCCACTCATTCATAGTTCCTCTTTTTCATTCTATGGCAGCTTGGTCCCACTATGGTCACTTGGTCACACCCACTCTCCATTGCCCTCTGAGCGATCCTCAATATCAATTCTTCAGAGACAGTAGTGTTCCAAACACTAGATCCAACAATATTAGTATAAATAGATAGATTTTTGTTTGAGAAAGAAGCTTGCTGTTATTACAAGATCTTTGAAATTCCCAAAGGCAATCCATCCCATTCATTTGCAGCATAATGTAGTATACATATGTATGTGTGTGCATATACATATATACATACATACACACACTCGCTTATCCTCGCTCTCTATATGTGTGTATACACATGTGTGTGTGTTTGTGTATGTGTATACATAGAGAGAGAGAGGTAACTCAGTGAATAGAAAGTTAGGCCTGGAATTGGGAAGACCTGAATTCAAATTTGACCTTAGACACTTACTAGGTGAGTGACCCTGGGCAAGTCATTTAACCTCTATTTGCATTAATCCACTAGAGAAAAAACTTACAAAGCACTCCAGTATCTTTACCAAAAAAAATTGCTATGGACATTGTGACCCACAGGATCACATATACATATGAATGAATCTATACACATTTCCATTTAACTGCATCTTATGGTCTATATAATAGACATTCTTCATTCAGTTGGTTTTTCTTGTGTAGCCAGCTAATTCAATTTTTTTGAGTGATTATATATATCTCATTTAGTAGGCTCTATACTATTCTAGGACAAATGCACTCAATAAAATGTCATCTGAAAAGAGTAGCATCCCTTAGAATTCACTCCCTCACTTGGACTTCATGCTGGATCTCCTTCATGACAATGGTGAACACTTTTAAAAGCACCGAAGGTTTGATTCTCAAAGTCACTAAAGGGAAGGAATGATAGTAAAGACATGGTGGGGGAAGAGGGAAATCTCAGACTTTAGGCAACAAAGAAAACATTCCCACATGCTTGCATTCCTATTTATACAAATAAGAATAATATGCATTTGCTTCATTGATGAGAGGAGTAATAATTCTTAGTTATTCAATAAATGAAAGAATTCTTAAGAAACAAAATTAATGGATTTTATTATATGGAAATAAAAGTTTTACATGACAAAAAGCAAGATATCCAGAATAGAAAGGAAACCAACAGAAAATGGGAAATAATAAAAAGCTTTTCAGGACATATTCTTGATATGTCTAATTCCCAATATGAAATGGACACAAATCTTTAAGAGTAAGAGCCATTCTCTGTCATGAGAATTCAAAAGATATAATCAAGCAGTATTTAAAAATGAAACTATATATATATGTATATATAATTGTTCAAACTTTCTAATAACCAGAGAGAAACAAAATTAAAACAATACTGAGATGTCCTTTATCTCCCTTAAATTGGTCAAGATAATTTAAAACTATGAAATTCAATGTAGAAAAGGAAAGGAAAAAATATTAAGTGCCTACTATGTGTCAGGGTTAAGCACTGTGCTAAGCACTTTACTAATATTATCTCAGCAGGTGAAATATGCTATTTGTATAGTTGGGAATTGTGCAATCCTTTTGGAAAATGATACAGCAAGACATTATGCTATAAGAGCTGTGAAATCATTCATAACCTCCCATTTTCTGGGCTGGGCCTGATTTGTTCCAGTTTTCTTGTAGTTTAGCTTTGCTACTAGAACAAAATGAGACCAATAGCTTGTTCAACAGTTAACAAAAAAGAGTTATTTAGTCTTAGCAAGAGAAGAATATGAGACAAGGATAAGCATTGACACTTGGAGTTTATTCATCTTCCCTTGAATTACCCTTTTTGATCCGCTAGCCAAGCATAAGATTGACCCTGTCACTCCCTGTGGACGCTTTGTTGGTTGATTGCCCTTCATTCTTGAAAATGACCAAAATGACATTACTATGTTGAAGTAAAGGTATAGTGTGCCCAACTGTGACTGATCAGACCAATCCAAGCTCAGGAGAGACTACCACAGCTTGGGCACAGATAGCCCATGTGAACGTATGGAGTGGAGATATCTTTAAATCTGTGCATCTCATTTCTTTGGAGCTACCGTAATTCTGCTTTGTTCATAGAGTATGACACCTTTAATATCAGCATGCCATACTGGGCAGTTCTGTGCCTGGGCTTCCCATGGCTCACCTTCAGGTCCAAAGTTCTTCAAGAGATCTTTAGCGTGTCCTTGTATTGCTTCTTCCATCCACCACGTGAGCACTTGCCTTGTGTGAGTTCTCTGTTAAAGTATAACTTTGACATTTATACAATGCAGCCATCCCGTTGGAATTATATTCTCTGCAGCAGAGTTCGAATGTTTAGCAGCTCAGCTCAAGAAAGGACCTCAGTGTTGAGAAACTGATCTTCCCACATAGTCTTCAGAATCTTCCAGAGACAATTCAAATGGAAATGATCCAGTTTCCTGGCATGGTACTGACAGACTGTCCAGGTTTCACACAATGATGAGGTCAGCATAATAGCTCTGTAGACCTTCAGTTTGGTAGGTAGTCTAATACCTCTTCTCACTGCACTTGCCTTCAAAGCCTCCCAAGCACTGAGCTAGCTCTGGCAATGCATGTATCAACCTTATCATCTTTGTATACATCCCTGAAAATGCCAAGGTAAGCTAACTTATCCACAGAATTCAAAATTTCTCTATTTATTCTATCTGATGGTTCTATGTATGTATGGGGTGGTGAGGGCTGGTGGAGAACCTCTGTTTTCTTGGTGTTATTAGGCCAAAATTAACACAAACATCAGAGATTCAATTCATACTTTGTTGCAATTCAGGCTCAGAGGCTGCATTGAGTACACAATTACCCGTGACCAAAAAATCATGCACCAATTCTCTCTCCACTTTATCTTGACTTGTAGCCTTTTCAAGTTAAATAGTTTATTATCATTGTGTTAGCTGACCTTTATGCTGGTTTCATTCTCCTTGAAGGTGTACAACATCACAGAAAACATCCTGCTAAAAAGTTTAGGAGTAAGCATATAAGCCCTGCTTCACTCCACTGGTGACTGGAAATTGGGAGTGTATTAGAGTATCAACCATTATCCAGAACCTGTGCATGGCATCATGAAACTGGTGTACAATACCGATGAACTTCTCTGGCCAACCAAATTTCTCCATGATCCACAAACCCTCACAACTTAGAGAATCAAAGATGTTAGGTCAATGAACGTTGTGTACAGACTTCTGTTCTGCTCCTGACATTTCTCCTGGAGTTGTCAAGCAGCAAACATTGTATCAATCATTCCTTGGTCCTTTCTGAAGCCACACTGGCTCCTACGTAGATGACCATCTTCCAGGTGAAGGATTAACCAGTTTAGGAAGAGTCTGGCAAGAATCCTGCCAGCAGTGACTAAGAGAGAAACTGTGATTGTAACAGGAAAAACTATTTCTTTTTCCTTTATAGAGAGGGGCAATGGAGGCATCCTCGAATTCCTATGGGATAATCTCCTCTTACATATAAACAGGAAAAATTCAGTCAGCTTTTGTATGAATAGTAGATTCCCTGCTCTATAAATCTTGGCTAGAATAGAATCAGTGCTGAACCTAATGTCATTCGAAAACTCTTCTTCAGTTGGAAGTTGGGGTAGAGAGGGTTTAACTTTAACCTGAGGTATATGTTCAGTGGTTTCAGCATTGATTGATGATGGTCTGTTGAGACCAGCATGGAAGTGTTGAGCCTATCTCTCCAGGATCATGTCCTTATCATTAATCAATGTGACTCAACAGCACTGAGCAGTTGAGATGCATCATAGGTCTTTGGCCCATAAATAGCCTTAAAGGTATCATAAAAGTGCCCTAGATTGTTACAGTCAGCATGAAACTGAATTTTATTGGCTTTCTTACTGAGCCAAGAATCTTGCATCTTTCTAAGCTTTGCTTGTACTTTACTTTTGATGGAGTTACATGCTGCCTTCTTAGAGACAGATGAACTACCCTGCTGGCAAACTCTGTGGAGTTCTTGTTTTTCATTTGGAAGTTTCTGAATTTCTCCACCATTTTTATCAAACCATTCTTGATGTTTTTGAGTGTTCTGGCCCAGATAAGTAAAACTGATTCTGTCTACCAAATCTCTGATAGCTTCCCACTCCTTTTCTGCTCTACTGTTGCCCACAATGTGTTGGCTTGGGTTTTCCTCCAGGTTAACAATAAACCGTCCACCCATCAAAAAGCACTCTAACCTGTTAACATCAAGTCTTCTAGTAGATATATTGCCTTGGGGCTGCTACTTTTGTTTAATGTGAATGTTTAGCTTGGAAATTCACAGGAAATTGACTTAAGTCAATGGCATTAGAGAAAAACATCTTCAACTCCTCACCCTAGAACTTTGAGAGGAGATATACTTTGGGAGGAGTCCAGAGTATTGCTATTCTTTTAAGAAACACAGAATGAAAAAGTTAGAACCAGTGTGTGTGTGTGTGTGTGTGTGTGTGTGTGTGTGTGTGTATACTGACTATAGCTATGTAAAAGCAACAAATCTGTAGAAAAAGAAAAATGTTCATGGGAATAACAGGATGATATTGTTACTATATTATAAACTTTCTAGAAAAACCTTAGATTTCTTCATGGAAATCATTTTAAAGTCATTTGATTATTTGAATGTTTCTGTTTACTAATATTTACTAAACTTATAATTTTCTTTTAATCATATTTCTATTTTATTTTTAATGCTCATTAAAAAAATTTGAGTTTCAAATTCTCTCTCCCTGTCACCTCTCCCCCATTAAGAAGGCAAGAAATTTGATATCAATTACAGGTGTGAAATCATGTAAAATTGTAAAGCCAATCATGAGCAGCTCTCCTGAGGACTGCTGCTGTGAATAACTTCAAGGGTCTAAATGGACTCTATTCAGCAATAAACTAAAGCATAACATTCACAACAACGTAACAACAATTTTTTACTAAGGCGGCCACATAGTCCTAAAACAAAACATATCATTCAGTATATCTTGTAGTCATCTTTAAGAGGTAGCAGAAAATACAAACACCATTTACCCCTAGGTCACAATAAGTTACAATCTCCTCAGTCAACACAGAGTATTCAAGTAAAGTTCTCTTTCATCTTGACTAGAGGCTTGTTTCCAATTATCCTTATGACAATCATCCTTAAGGAGTAGCAGAAAGTACAAACACCATCCCCCCCAGGTCACAGTAAGTTACAAATCTTATCAGTCTATACAGTGTAGCCAAAGTAAAGTCCTCTTTCATCTTGACCCAAGGCTGGCTTCCAAACCCCACAGTTCCTCCTCCATAGGCCTGCCACTCCCAGCTCTTGCTTGGATTCACACATAGGCAGCTCTCTGTTCCTGTTCCATATCTCAACTCACAGGGACTGCTACACTCCAAGCTCTTCACAATTTCTGTTTCTAGGAAAACAAAGCTTAACAGGGATACAATATTTACACACATTACCAGCACTATCATATCAATTAACTTTCTGAGAAACCAATACAGATCAACAGACAGTGCTTCTGAGAAATCAACACAGAACAACAGATGGAACTTCTGTCTGAGAAAGTAACACATATCAACAATGCCAACATTACAAACATTGTCTCTCTCAATTCTGCTTGCTCCCAGCTCTGCTTGTGCTCTTATCTGCTCTTTCCTGTTCCATTTTTTTTTTTGCAAGTTCCTCCCACCATGGGCTCCCATGTGATTACATTTGGCCTATTAAGGGGCAGGGGAGATCTTCAAAATCCCTTAGGCCTATTAAGGGCAATACAATATATACTGTTTCCAATCAAAGACTCTTGATACAATCAAAAACAAGGATCAAAGGCACTTGATTAGCTAAAACTCAATCTAAAAAAACAGCAAAAAATCCTATTTTGTTTGCCATTACAAAAGTCTATTTCCATATTAGCTGTGTTGCAAAAAAAAGGCAATAAAAAATAAAGTGAAAAAAATGATACTTCAATCTACATTCAGACTCTATCAGTTCTTGCTCTGGAAGTATATAGGGCCTTCAGAATAGTCTTGGATCACTGACTGATCAGAATAGCCAAGTCATTCACAATTCCTCATTGTACAATATCACTGTTACTGTGTGGCTTATTCTACTGGTTCTGTTCACTTTGCATCAGTTCATTTAAGTCTTTCCAGGTTTTTCTGAAAGCATCCTGCAATATAAAACCTATTGCTATATGAGAGAAACATCTCCCCTGAAATATCCTTAGAGGTCAAAGAAGTGTACTCTGAAGAGGTGTATAAATACAGACTTAGTCTGATTTCTTCTCAAAGTCCCACCTAGATTTTTTGATGGTCTGATGAGACTAACTACGGGCAAACACCTCTACCCAAAACAAATCTGATTTGGGGCTACACCAAGGTTATTGTAAAATTAGGATGTTACCTATACCCAGAACAAAAAAATTACCTAACTTCCTGTCACTATTACTCATCCTCAGAAATAAAGTGGCTGAGCAACCTCACCTAATAGACTCCTTTTGCTGCCTACCCTAAAGTTGTGTAAAATCCTACATATGTGTCTTCCTCTTTTCTGAGGAATTGCTAGCCACGTAGCAACAGTTCATCAGGTGATGCTAATTAAACTCTATCATCTAGCCTTGCCTCTAGATGTATTGACCTTCAGTCAAATGGATTTAGGTGGGAGAAATTATTCTCCAGGATGAATTTAGGATCCCTGGGCCAATATGTTTGATTGAATGGTTGGTTTAGAGGCCACGATGGAGCTTGTGAGAAAGTTAAAAACATCCTGAGATGCCTTCCTTTTTCTTTTTACCCCATTTGCTGGGAAGAACTACAATTTTTGGTTCAAGACATGGGGAGGGGAGTAGAGGAAGAGAAGTGTGGAGACATGCCCATTTTGTCTGGAGTTTAATAACATATTAATAATAGGCTAACTAGCAGTATAGAGGATGGAGAAGGTGAACAAACCCCAGTAAGGGAGGAGGGGTTACAAGATACACTCCATATGACAGAAAGATGGTAGAGAAGAGGAAGGGGAAAAAACTGGGTATGTAACTACCCTGTTGAGGCTTAAAAGGTTGAGGTTTAGCAGTGCTCAGGACCCCAGACTGCTGACAGGTCACGTCCTACCCAAATGAATTCTACTCGAGCCTTCTTTCAGCCAAATAAAAGCAAAGATTATTAAAGACTCACCAGATTCGGTAGACTCTTAAGGAGTCTAAGCATTTGTGAATGCTTGTATTGACAAGCCCGGCCGACTGAATCTCAGCTAGATTGAATCTGAGCTGAATCATGGAGGAAAGATGGATCTTATATAGAGAAAGACTGTAGGAAGGATTTAGTGGCGGTCAAGTAGTCGGGGATGAGATCTAAGGAGGATCTTGATGGGACTGGGGTAACTAGAGGTCCGACTCCAGGAACCCAGAGAATAGGATTTTGATGGGAGGCTCCAGGGTGGGAAGCAGCCGGAAGATAATCTGGAGGTAACCGACCTAGGAGGGCTAGGCTAGGTTAAGGGCAACAGATTTGGGCATGAAAAGCCAGATCCAGTGGCGAAATTCGGGGAGAATTCAATGGGGGGGGTGGGGAGGTTCTAGGGCCTATGGACAAATGGGAGTCCAATTCTTTTGGGGTAAAGGGAAAAGGTCTCGGAAGCCGTACCCCGAAGATTGTCAAGATCTAGCTCTTTCCCTAGAAAGAGATCAGTGGAGAAAGGAAGGACAGGTAAGACTGAGCCCCTCCCACTTCCCTCCGACCGCGTCGTTTTGGGATTAACGTGAAACTCTCCATCTCTCCCCGGGCTCCCGGGACCGAGAGAACACAAGACACGCCCCCAGAAGGGAGGGGAGGAAGGCCGGAACCGCGGGGTGGGGGAGGGACGGGGGAACGGAGTCAATAGACCAGGGGGAGGGGCATATAGGACACGCCACCGGGAGCTGGAGAGAAGCCAACACCCCCGCCGGGGGGAGGGAGCGACACCAGGATACGCCCCTTGCTCCAGGGTTCCGCCTCCTTCCCCCTCCCTTCTGGGACAAAGCTGAGAAGCTTGGGTTTCCATTTCCCGAGCCCATTAAGTGTCTTCCCAGTCTTCATTCCCCCCACCCCCCAAAGCGCGGCAACAATGCCCATGATCCTGGGACTGGAAGCCAGGGTTGGCCTTCTGTCACCCCCACGAGGGCTCCGGCGGAAAACATCCCAGGCATCTACTTCAAGTCCTCCCAGGCCCCGGAGGAAGATGGCGCCCACCATTGAGAGAAGCTCTGTCTGCCCCTCTAGCCACAGCCAATCCCGTCTCTATGGCCTTCGATGAGTTCTATTTCCACCTAGGGGGAACTTCCCAGGATGCACCGCGGCGGTCTCCGGTTCTCGCTAAGATGGCGACTCCCATGCATCGACTTATCGCTCGGAGGCAGGCGTAAGTGAGGACCCCCGGCGGCGTAGGAATTTCTCCTTTCTATTTCCCGTAGCCTTCCTAACTTTCTTTGAGGACCCTCTACGGCTCTGGGAAGTGGGGTTCCCTCTTTTGGAGGGGCACTGAATGGGGGTGAGCCAGGGGGGTGGAAATGGAGACAACCTAGATGTTGCGGGCTCCGGGGAGAGGGAGACTGGCCTAGGTGGGAGAGCCCCCGGCAGGCAGCCTGGGGACATGGAGCGGGAGGCCCCCCCAGCGATTGAGGGAAGGAAGCTCCGCGTTTTCTCCGGCTGTGAGGGTGACACGCGCAGATGTTCCGTGTTTACTGATTCAGATGTCGTTGTCCACCCTGCAGCGTTACCGTTGGCTCCAATCCGCGGGTAGAAAACTTGTCTTTTCTTCCTCTCTCACCCTCTAGTAGGTGATGGAAAACCCCCATAATGTAGAGCTTTTCTGAAGTATGGGAAATTACCGGAGGAGGGTGCTTGTTAGCCTCAGTTACCCTGCTTATGTGTTCACAAAGCAAATATGCTATTGAGGATTCCAGTATTTAACAGCAGGTAAAGGATAAGGGGTCACGGAGAGCCGGACTCCACCGAACAGCAGCAAAAGTATGTGGTCGTTGGAGATAACAAGTATCAGTTCGGTAAACCCAGAAAAAATAACTTGTAGAGCCTGTTAGTCTCCTCCTAAAAGAGTAGAGCTTGAAGAAACTGTAAGATTCTCACAAAGTTAGTATCGATTTTTAAAAGCAAATATGAGTATTCTGATCGTTACGGAAATTGTAGATTCTTAGGAAGTTTTATTATTGTACACAAAAATCTTGCATAAAAAGTAAACAACTATTTTCCTTTATCGATTTTTTTTACAGATGTAAATAATTTAAATTTATTTGGGAGGGCTTTTTGTTTTTCATTATATAAGTACAAAGAAATATATACAAATAAAAAGTTGTGCCTGTTGAATAGGTGGGCAGAAATTTTACAAATACTACTTGTTTGGAATTGAAATAATTTAAAATGTATTCATGCTTTATTTATTCTCACTATACTTCCAAAACTTGAATCGGAACCTTCACTTGAAAATACTCCCCTTTTTGTATTTAAAAGACATGTTGTAAATTATAAAGGTCAAGTTAACAAGCATTTATTAAGGGAAGGTTTAAGAAGTCCTGAATGGTAACACTTTTTTTTGTGGGATTGTTTTCAGTTCTATCTGATTCTTCCTGGCCCCACTTGAGGTTTTCTTGGCAGAGATACTTGGAGTGGTTTGCCATTTTCTTATCCAGTTTATTTTATAGAGGAGGAAAGGCAAAGAGGTTTAAGTGACATGCCCAGGGTTGGATTTGAACTCATTTGATATGAGTCTTTCTGATTCCATGACCAGTGCTCTATCCATTGGACTACCTAGTATATAAAAAAATTTTCTGACTTCTCTAGGGTTAGCTTCTAGAATCTAGACCCAAACCAATTTTATTGGCTATATACTAAACTCAATTTTAGGTACAAATGAAGGACAAAAAATAAATACAGGATATAGCCCTTATCCTTTAGATGTTTACCATATCAAAAAATTATTTAGCAAATAGTATGTGTTAATAATTACTAATATATTAGCAAATGTTTTTTATAGTTCAAATATGCACTATAGGAATTCAGGAAATAAAAAGGTTTGGTTTGTTTTTTTGGTGGGGAGGCTGGGCAGTTGGGGTTAAGTTACTTACCCAAGGTCACGCAGTTAATAAGTAAGTTTCTGAGGTCAAATTTGAATTCAGGTCCTCTTGACTCCAGGGTTGGTGCTCTATTCACTGTGCCACCTAGCCACTCCATAAAAAGGTTTTCTTAGCTAATGCGGAAACATTGGACCCTTAACTGAGGTTGGGGGGGTGGGCCTAGGCGGGGGATAGAATTTAGAGAGAGAGATGGGAATGCAAGCCATACAAGAACAACAGTTTGAGTAAATGAAACCAGATGTGAATTTGGCTTGTGTGGGAACCAATAATTGGATTAGCCTGATGAGAATGATGGGAGATGGAGTTTTCTGAGTTAAATAGTTCCACTGATAAAGGCTGTTTCAGAGGAAGAAGGGATAAAATTTTAGAAAACTTCATGAAAACTCCAAAACTTTAAAACTTTACTCATTTTGATAGTTGGCTAGATCAATAGCTCTCATTCATTTCAATGTTACCTCCACCAGTGCAGATCACATACCTTCTTTTCCTGAATAATTCTTTCCCATACTTTTATACTTCAGTGAATTTGTGATCTACTTGATGTGGGTAACCTTCCAGAAATGCAGATCACAACTGTTAATGCCCTCTCATTATGTGTAACTCTTATCTGTAAGTTTTCTGTAAGATACCCACCAAATGTTTTGGGGCTTTCCCTTAAATCTCTGCTTGATTTATGGATACCAGCGGAATATATCAGTCATCCATACCTTGCTCTCTTGAAATGATTTGCCCATCGTTTCTTTCTAATGACTTCTTTTAAAGATTCTTGTCCGTGTCTTCCACAGGTGTTCTGTTGAGGGTCTACCTAATATAACGGAAGCTTTCTTCTAGATCTTTTAATATTTCATGAATGTCACTATAGTGTTTGGAGTATCCATCTGTTATTTCTCACTCTCCCAACATTAGTAATTTTATTCCTTTTAAATCATACATTTACTTGATAATCTTTCATGATGTTTTTGTGTGCAGGTCATCATTTGCAATATCCTACTATCTATTTCAGAAAATCGTTTAAGTCCTTGCTCCCATGGAGCTTACCTTCTACTGGAGGGAGATCCAAGATACATTGATGAGGGAAAAGACATAAACAGCTGGGGAAGCAGGGAATATTTTACTGATGAGGTGCCATCTAAGATTCATCTTGAAGGAAGACAAAGATTCTGAGGAGTGGAGATGAGAGAGTGACTTTCAGATGAGGGAGTATGTGATGCGGTTTTTACAAATGTACCTGGTCAGAAAATGGAACATCAAGTTAAGGGAAGTCTAATTTGGCTAAAACATAGGTAATGTTGAAAGTATGAAAAAGTAATTTGGAGAAAGGTTGTGGAAAGGCTTAAATGCCAGACTGAGAAATTTTTATTTTGAAGGCAGTGAGGAGTTTTGGAGGTTTTTGAACAGGAGAATGCCACAATTAGAATTATGCCTTAGAATGTTTTGACAGTTGTGTGAAGAGTGGATGGGAGAGAGTAAAGATTGGAAGAAGGAACACCAATTAGGATGCAATGATAGTCCTTATCAGAGGGTTTGAACTAGTTTGATGACTATTTCAGTGAAGACTAGGGAGTAGATATGAGCAGTACTGTTGAGCTATCAGCTGATTGGATGGGAGAAATGAGAATGAGGAAAGGGTGAGACCATGGCCATAAAACTGGGTGTCTGGGTGGACAGTGCTCTAAATAGAAACAGGGAAGAGGGAAGAGATTTCCTGTTAGATCATGTCATGTTTTGGACATACTGAGTTTTCACCAGAGAAATTCAGTCTGTTTATATAAATTTGGGAATCAGTTGTACAGCGATGATTGAACTCTTGGGAAGTAATGAATTTACTGAGAGAGAGTATGGAGAGCAGAAAAGAGGGCTCTGTGTAGAGTCTTGGGGGCAGAAGATAAATAATTAATCAGCAAGGGAAACTAAGGAGAGGTCAACAGGGGAGAAAGAAGTACTGGGGAAGAGATGATATACTGGAAAAGGAACTGTTTAATGTCAAAAACAGTGGAGGTCAAGGAGAATGAGAATTGAGAAGAGATCATTGGATTTAGCAATTTTTGATTCCAGAGGGCTGATGATGTTTAGCTCCCTTTTCTCCAGTCTACTGGTGAATGGTAGGAAGGAGGATGGTAGACAAACTATGAGTGTAGAATGAGGCATACTGTTTCAAACTTGGTCAATGTATAGCTTTGTTTTAATTGTGCTTTGTTACAAGGGAAAGTTCTGTTGTGCGGGGTGGGGATTTTTGGCAAATGAAAAAACATCAGTAAAACTTTGTTGTTAAAGAGAATTCATCAAAAGCTTGTGGAACTGAATGTTGTAAACTAAAAGTAAATAAATTTAAGATTAAAAAAAAGTTCATTGGTAACCTTTAAGAGAGCAAATTTTGTCAAGTGTTACGGGTAGAAGCTAGATTGTAAGTAGGTGAAGAACTAGGTGAGGATGAAGTGAAGGTGTTGAATATATATGACTTTTTCTGGGAGTATGGCAATGACAGGGAGGAAGAGATCTAGAGGGTAGCTTAAGAGCATGGCAGGATCAAGTAAAAGTTGTTTTAAGGATGGCAGAGGTCTGAACAAGTTGGAGCATCTCTCTACTTGGGTCCATCTCACATCTATTTCCCTTTGGATCACCTACATTTTTGATTCTCCAGACTGGTAGAATTTCATGGCCTACAACTCTGAAATATCATCTAAAAGGAGTTAAAAGGATGAAGCATGGTGGTTTGGACTTTCTTTGAGGGTGGTGGTGGTCAGGAAATAGATTGAGCTTGAAAGTTCTGCATAATTTAGATATTAAAAATGTTTCCCTCGTCAAAAGAAATTTACTACCACCTTTTTTTAAAAGGTGGATCCATTGGTTCAATATTAGGAAAATCATCGGTATAATTGATCATATCAACAACAAAACTAGCAGAAACCATATCTCAATAGATGCAGAGAAGACTTTTGACAAAATATAGCATCCATTCCTTTATTAAAAACATTAGAAAGTATAGTAATAAATGGAGTCTTCCTTATTAAAATAATAGGTAGCATCTATTTAAAGCCAACAGCAAGTATTATATGGAATTGGGGATAAGCTAAAAGTATTTCCAATAAGATCAGGGGTGAAACAAGGATGTCCACTATCACCCCTCTTATTCAGTTTGGTATTAGAAATGTTAGCAGTATCAATAAGAGAAGAAAAAGAAATTGAAGGAATCAAATTAGGCGAAGAAGAGACTAAGCTATCACTCTTGGCAGGATGATATGATGATATATTTAGAGAATCAAGTAAAAAGCAACTTGACAATAAATAAATAAATATGGCAAAGTTGCAGGATATAAAATAAACCCACAGAAATCCTCAGCATTCCTATATATTTCCAATGAAGCCCAACAGCAAGAGATAGTAAGAGAAACTCCATTTAAAGTTACTGTAGACATTATAAAATATTTGGGAATCTACCTGCCAAAACAAACCCAGGACCTCTATGAACACAAGTACAAAACACTT
>JAQQSW010002987.1:0-14803 GCA_028646575.1 Pseudocheirus occidentalis
AGTAGTGCATCAATGGAACAGACTGAGTACAAAAGACTCAGTAGTCAACGATTGTAGGAATATACTGTTTGAGAAACCCAAAGATCCCAGGTTTGGGGATAAGAACTCACTATCTGACAAAAACTGCTGGGAATGTGGGATTAGAGTAGGACAGAAATTGAGCACAGACCATCATCACCAAAATCAAGTCTAAATGGGAAGGAGATCAGCAGAGAGATTACATCAGGGCAGGCAGATTTAAGAATTCTCAGCTGATGCATGGTCACTAAATCCATGGTAACAGATGAGATCCAGTGAAGTAGCATACAGAAGAAGACAAGAGGGCCCAGCACAGAAGCCTGAGGGAGATCTGTTCTTAGGCAGCATGATGTCGAGGAGTATCTAGAAAAGGAGACAGAAGAGTGGTCAGAGATGCTGGAGGAGCTACAGGAAAGGGGAATATTCTGAAAATCTAGAGCGAACAAGTGTATCAAAAAGGAGAGGGTGATCATAGAGGGCAATTAGAATTAGATTAAGAAAAAGCAATTAGGACTTGGGGTTGATGGAGTGTGACAGTAGTGGCTAAGGTGGTGTTCCCTGCTCTTAAGTGTTGAAGCACAGGGTGAGGTGGAGTTCATTAACTGCCACCTTCCTATCTTCAGCCAGAGGGGGCAGGGCAAAGGCACTAGGGTGGTTCTGTCCTTTAGCCAGCCATGGACAAGGCTCTGGCCCAGTCCAAGGCTGGGGCCACCTATCTGGTTATCTGTACTCTAAAGGGTAAGACTGGGAATAGGTAAAAGTAGCTCATGGAAAATATTAAGCAGGATTTTTTTCTAAATTTGTGGAAGAGGAGAAAACCAGTGTTCAGTTAAAGGAACCTGCTGTAGAAGTCTGTCTCAGGTAGGCCAATTGCAATAACTTAAATAATTTCTTGTCTGCTGTGAAGCTGACTCACTAAGGCTGTGTTGTTGTAACATTGCCACTATTAACTCTGGCACCATTGAACACTTCATGAGTTGAAAAACCAAAAACTAAAATGGTCATTACATCTAAAAAGCTTATCCCTTAAGCAAGAATTTCCCTTATTCCTTCGTACATCTTCAGTCTTACTATTGTAGACTTGCCCAAATTGATATGTGAATACTTTGCTTCAAAAAAAACTTAAGAAATTAGATTTGAAATTAGTTGTAACCACACAAACGAAAAACTAAGAACAACAATTTGAGACCTTGTCAGCCTTCAAGAGCTTAACCTAAGTGACAATCATTTGGAGACATTCAAGGAAGTATTATGTTTTTCCATGCTCCAGAAGTCTCTTCAGAGTTTGGACCTCAGCCAGAACAAAGTTGAAGCTCTCCCTCTGCAATTTTGTAAACTACAGGAATTCATATATTTGAAGCTTCATGTCAATGAATTGATATGGTTCCCATTCAAGATAGGCCATCTGAGTAACCCATGATTTCTGTCAGCTGCTCAAAATGACCTACGGTTACTGCCCAGTGATTTAAAAAAGTTATCCCTCCATTACTTGAATCTTTTGGTAAATGCTTTAGGACAACCTAATCTTCTAGTTGGAAGTTGGATTATAAGGGATTCCAAAGAGAGTGAGAGGAGGCAAAGTGGCATCTCCTATTGCAGGTAGCTTTTTGAGGATTTAGCTACTCAAGGCAGTTAAGATATGGGATGATAGTGGGATAAAAGGATCACAACTGTAGTTTGAGAGTGGAGAATATGGCATGCTCGTGTGCGGTAAGAAAGAGCAAATACAGAGAGAGAAAGTGGAAATAATGAACTGGGGGTCAATCTTCTGGAGGAGATGGGATAGAAGAGGATCACATGAACAAGTAGAGGAAGTCAGCTTTGTTAAGGTTTAAGGTCCCATCATTATATGAGAAAGCAGTAAGTCCATAGTGTCCTCACTGGTAAAACAAGAACATTAACAGCACCTACATCATTGATCTCTGTGAGGGTAAAATGAGATGATATATTTTAAATCCTTTGTAAACATTAAAGCACCAAACAAACATTAGCAATTGATAAATGCACATGAATTGATGTATTAATAGATGGACTAATGAAGCCAATGAGTCATTGGATGCTAAAATCTCCAAGTTGGAAGGTACGTGAGGGCATCTAGCCAACTGCACTTAAACCCACCTTCCATAGAAGGTTTTCTTCAACCATTCACAATTCTAGTGCCTTCCTCCTATTAATGGTTTTCTATTCATTATATATTAATTTTTGCATGTGTGTCTGTATGCTTTCTCCCCTATTGTACTGTAAGCTGTCTGAAGGCTGGGATGGTTCTTTGCCTCTTTTTGTATCCCCAGAACTTAGCACGGTACTTGGCACATAGTAGTCACATGATAAATATTTATTAATTGATTGACGAATCCCCACTAAGTTACTTCTGTCCAATGGTAATCCAGTCTCTACTTGAAGAACTCAAATAAAAAGGAACCTAGTACTTTTAGAAGCATTTAATGAATAAACTTTTGTTAAATTCCTACTATGTGACAGGTATTACAAATAGAGATACCAAGAAAGACTCACTATCAAACAGGAAAAGAAAGCCCATTAAAAGAGTTGAAAGGGGGATGAGAGACAAGGGAGAGGGGCAAAGTTGAAGTCCTGAAGTCAGGTGGGAAAAGATGAGGTGTTTGCCCTGGGTCTTCCTTTTAAATGGGGATCTAGGATGAGTTATTTACTATCCCCCTCACTCCAGCTTCTCCAATAATAGGAAGGAAGAATGCCCAAGGGTAAGCCTACTAAGCAAGTGTGAATTTCAGAGAAGAAATCCCTTTCACTTTAGGACAGTGCAAGCTGTAAATTCCCACCCCCCCTTCATGGTATGAAGCTTAGAAACAATGTTCTTTTTCTAACACTGCCTTCAACATCAAGAAGGAGAAAGCTAATCCCTCTTCCACTTGGCAACTCTTCAAAAAACTAATTTCAGCATCATGTCCAACACTCTCTCCATAAATGCATGCTCTCCTGCAGGCTAAGCAAGCCCATGTCCTTTGATTCTTTCTCATACAGCATGATCTCAATGTTTGTGTTTTTTATCTGGAGGTAGGGGGGTGCCGTGGAAAGACTACTAGATCTGGAGTCAGAGGCTCTGAGTTCAAATTTACACTCTGGCACTAATCATATCACACAGCGCCACTCATTATGCTCTCTGGACCTCTGCTCTTCCTCTGTAAAAGGAGGAGTTTGGACTGGATAATCACAAACACCTTTCTAGTTCTAAAGCTATAACTATATGGGTCTTCCTTACCTCCTCTGTAGAGTTTCCAAGTCTGCTATGCCTAGACCTGAAGACAAAGCCCCAGAGGAGTTTGGGACACATTAGAGGATGGCACAGCATCAGATACCTAGTCTTGTACCCTCTGACTCTCTTACAAATACTAGGGTGCCACAACCTTCTTGGCTACCTTGGCAAAAGGCTTCCTAATATTGACCTTGCTGTCAGCTTAGTCCCAAGCTCTTTTTTCAAACTCTCTCCAGTCATACCTTGTCTATGTTATATTTGTGAAATTGAATTTATGGACCCAAATGAAAACTGTAGTTTTATTTGAATTACTTTAAAATTTTTAATTAAATTAAATTCATCAAACACATATAACCATCACACAGATGTGGGTAAATATGTATGTACACACATGCAAGCAAACATATATACACACATATGTATGTATCTGCAGATAGACACTTCTGAGTCACAGGATGGAATCAGGAGAAATGTAGCTGGTCTGAAAACTATTTAGAGTCTTTATCATCCCATTCACTATTTCTAAGATATGTCACTTATAGGGAAGCAGGGTGACAAAAGTGCTGTCAGAACATCTGGCCATGAATTCTACCCAGAAAACGATTTTCTGTGTCCTTGGCTGTTTCAGGCTCTGGGCTGGGGGTGTGTGGTGATTAAAAAACTTTGAGAAACGTAGTTTCCCAAATACATGGGCATTTTATTCTGTTTATTCAGAGTACATTGGAACTTTATTTCTTTTTCACTGGAAATGTATTCTAATTATTCCAATAAAAATTAAGGTTCTTTTCTCCCATGCAAGTTCACAGACCCACTGATAACTAACTACATGCCCCTCAGGGTCACTGAATCCTTGGTTGAGAACCCCTGTACATTAGTTCTCAAGCCCATTAGGAGGCAGTTTTTTCCAAGTTCTTTTTGTGGTCATGGGATTCAGGTAGACCAATAATTTTCAAATTGTCTCTCCTGGATCTATTTTCCAGGGCAGTGGTTTTTTTCAAGGAGATATTTCACATTGTTTTCTGTTTTTTCATTTCTTTGTAACTGTTTAATAGTATCTTGGTTTCTCATAAAGGCATTAGCTTCTACTTGCTCCACTCTAATTCTGAAGGAATTATTCTCTTCAGAATGCTTTTGAGATTCTTTTTCCATCTGGGAAATTTGACTTCTGAAGGCATTCTTCTCCTCGTTGGCTTGAAGGGCCTCTTTTGCCATTTGAGTTAATCTATTATTCAAAATGTTGTTTTCTTCAATCAGGTTGTTGACTCTCTCTTCATGATTTTCTCACATCATTCTCATTTCTCTTCCCAATTTTTCCTCCACTTCTCCTATTTGGTTTTCAAAGTCCTTTTTTCAGTTGATGTATAGCTTCTAGGCGTTCTTCAAGTGTCTTGGAAGCATTTGGTGTGGGAGTTCTGAGTTCTGGGCTGTCTTCCTCCCGTTCCATGCTTTGATCCTTTTTGTCCACAAAAAGGATTCTAGAGTTTTATTGCTGTTCTTATTTTGCTTCCTTTTCCTCATGTTGGCCAGTCAATTAATTGGTTGTTTGTCTTTTTTTTTAGCTCTGTGACACTCTGCATCCAGGGGGGAAAGCTCTGTTACAAATTGCTGGGGTTTTCCCAACTGCCGGAGCTATTAGAGGGGTGATACTAGTCCCCCCAGCTCTGGCTTGCTGAAAGTGCACCCCAGGACTACCACCCAAGACCCTGATCTGGATCCAGGCTGCTCAACTCAGGAGCACTTGGCCCTGATCAATTCAGCCCCTCTGTGGATTCCGCAGGCCAGGGGCTCTGAAGCAGCCTGGTGGGGGCGGCCACTGGTTCCAGCAGCCACTGCTTCCTTGCCCCAGGGGCAGATGGGCCGAACTGCTTTACCTTCCCAAAATTAATTTTCAAAGTTTCACTTTCTCTAACCATCTCTGACCCTGGTTTGCGGGTTTTTAAGATCCCCTCAGGCAGGTGCTTTAGATCTTCTCTGAAGTAGACTCACACTGCGGCTTGGGAGGCTCAGCTCCTCCTGGCCGCCCTGCGGCCTGGCCTGGCCGCGGCTGCGGTTTTGGGCTGGGCTGGTCTCTGCTCTGGTGCAAGCTACCCCTCTCCCGTCCCGGTTCCTCATGTCTTGGCAGATGTGGAGGTGCTGGAGCCTGTAGATCCTCTCCTCTGAAGACTGGCTGCAGCTGGGTTTGGCTCAGTTCAACCTGGCTCCTTCCCACCACCTTGTGCCTGGCTGCAGTCTTCATTTCAGGCTGAGCCAGCGTCCACTCCTGGCCACCATGCTGAGCCCCTGATGCCGAGCTGATTTCAGCGAGAGATGTGTTTTCTGTATTTTTGTGTGTCTGAGAGTCCTAGACTTTAACTGGGCTCATAATTTTATGGGTATTTAGGGTGGTGGTGTGGGAGCTGCGGGACCTTGCTGCTTCTATTCTGCCATCTTGGCTCCGCCCCGCAGGAGGCAGTTTTTAAGAGTGAGAAGTGTGCTGACTTGAAGACAGCTAAGTCTGATTCCAGTGAAGGCCCTCAAACTTACAAAGAGCTTTGGGATCTTATCAACTTCCTGGCCTGCCTAGAACTCAGCCTGCTGTTCTCCTAAATAATGGGATGAAGTTCTGACTCATTTCCTGCCTCACAGGTGTGACCCTGTGGTTTGGGCCAAATTGGTAGGTCTGTCTGTGTGTGGAGCCTCCCTAGGGCTACACTGGCTAAGTTTTCTCTCTGGTTGCCAACAGACAAGCCCAATCTCCTTTTTGTGGAATAAGATTGTAGGGGTGGGGCATGTTTACTCCCTGAAGGTAGGCGCTGGCAGAGGACTAGGGCACAGAGGGGAAGCTGGTGCTCCTGGAGTTCTTATTTTTACCTTATAAAACTAGCCTGGGCAGCAGCTCCAAGAGGACAGACAGATCTTGAACTTTGTCCCTCACATGAACCCTACTCTTAGCAGCCCCATAGCTATTGCTGTTGCTTCAGAAAGAGGAAGAAAGAGGGAAGAGGACCTTGGTTTGAGGGTTCTTCTTTTCTGAGCTGTGGGAAGATGTGGTTCCCTCTGGGAACTGTGCTCCATTCTCTTTGGGAAATAGCTCCATTGCTGTTTCTCTTCTCTGCTGTCTTCCTGATCATGACACAGTATCTGCAGAAGAGGAGGAAAAATCTCAACTACCCCCCAGGACCTCCAGGGCTGCCCATAGTGGGCAACATGTCCCAGATAGACTTGAAAAATCCTGAAAACACCATGAAAAAGGGAAGGAGTAAGATGAGTGGCTGAAAATCCAATGATTATGAGGGGCTTTTGGAATATGTGCCCTCGGGAATGTGCAGCTAACAGCCTTGGGTCCATCGCTGTTGTGGCCCTATTTGGGAAGCAGCTTCTTGCAATGGAGAGAACATCTTGTTGTGGCTTAGAGGGCTTAGGTTCACATCCCCTTCTGACCAGTGGGCCCTGGAAAATGTGTGTCATTGTGATGAATCATTGTTGACACTGAATGTGGTGAGGATTGTATGGCCTCTGAGGTTCCTTCTGACTCAATTTTTGTGATTCGGATACAAAGAGGTGGTAATTGTAAAGTTCTTCACACAGTGATGGGCCCACATTAAGCATTACACAAATGACAAGTTTTATTATCATTACTACTATCATTTTTATAACTGTAAAGTGATAGAGTCTTTTGTTGAGCACAGTTCGTGACACACAGAACGCACTTAATAAATGTTCATTAATACAAAGACTGACAGAATTTGAATAAGCAATATCTGATGTTCCCTCATACTCAAGAATCAGAGGTACTTAACTTGGCCACTGAATTTTACTTAAAAAACAAAACCATCAGTAAATTTCAATTCACATGACTTCCTTCTTTTTTAAATTTTATTCTTCACAATCAAAATTTCTTCTAAGTGACCCAAATGATTCACCAGACTAACAAAAGAACAACAGAAACACAGAGGGACATGCTTGTGGTGGCACATGCATACGCGCGCACGCTAGCACAGACACACACACACACACACACACACACACACAACGTTGAAGGTTAAGAACCCACGGTTCCTGACTCTGATATTACAAGTTAGGCCAGGCCATGTCAAGTCTTTGATCTTCACTGGCCTTACTGGTCAATGCTGGATGTTAATGTAATGTTGCCAACATCACAGAAGTATTTCTTTCAATTAAGTGCATGAGACACTAACAATGACTTTTTGCCTACTACATAACTCTGCTATCTTAGTTTTGACAGTGATTTGATTGGTGTCAGTGGGGAAAAGACACAATTCATTGAATCAATTAACAAACTTTTCATAAACACCTGCTATGTACTAGGTACTATGTGAGGTTCTGGAAATTAAGAAAACAAATATAAAACTGCCCCTCCCTCTGGGAGCTTACATTCTACCCATTCCAATGAACTTGCAATCTTTCAAGTCTTAACTTCCAGATCTTTTCCCCATATTGAACTCTGGGTTTTTCTTTGTCATATGTTCCTAATCCAGCATGTTGCCTTGAATCCAACCTCAGAGCCTGGGATATGCTATCACTGAATGTGAAGTGTTTGGAATTCCTAGTTTCCATTAAAGCTCAGTTCAGGGCACCATCTGCTGCAGGAAGCCTTCTAGATCCCTCCAAGATGCTGGTCTCCTCTCAAATCACTTAGAGTTTCCTTTGTATGTATTCTGTATTTGCATATATATGAAAATATCATTTCCTTCCAATATCAATTCCTCAAGAGGAGGTACTCTTTGGTGTTTGGGACTGTCTGCTCCATTCCTATCACAGGGCTTCGGATATAGTTGGAGGATTCAGTGTTATTTGGGCTGAGCTGGACTGAATTCAGTGGAATTGGATCAGACTGAATTGAGTGGCCTTCACTGGAACTGATGTTTCCCATGTTGCTAGAATGTCATCTAATGAAAATGCAGACAAAAATATCTTGAAAGGCAATGAAAAATTGCAACTCAATTCTTTTTCAGCTTATCAAGAAATATGGGAATATTTACTGCACGTGTGTGGGAAATTCTACCTTTATGATGCTTAGTAGATTGCCAATGATCAAGAAGGTCCTGGTCAACCAAGCCGATGTGTTTATTGATCACCCCATAATTCCTCTCTACTTCCATGTCAATAAATCCTATGGTGAGTTATTTGAATCATGGCAAATATTTTCATCTTAGGGTTCTCTGAAAGTTATCTTCTACTGCTATTCTTCATTATTCTCATAAGTTTCTTTTTTTAATGTAAGAAATTTTATTTGTTTCTTGTTTACATCATTCATTTTCATGAGATTTTTGAATTAGAAATTTTCTCCCTGTCTTTCCCCTACCAGAACCCCAAAACAGCAATCCCAATGTAAAGCCCCTCCCCTGGTCTGCTCTCTAACTTTCTGGTAGGGCAGGGAGTGTCTCCCTACCCCAGCCCCTGTATATCTTAATTCCTAGTTGCAGGTATTGCAGAGCTTTAAATTCTAGATTCTTGCAGTTTCTCCCTTGTCACCCACCCCTGCTGGAAGAACAACCAGTTCAATACAGGCTGTGTAGGTGTGATTATACAGGGAATCTTTGTTGTGGACATATTGTGACAGTGATCATATGTCCCTCCTTCTTATCCCTTCCCCCCCTTGTTCTGTTCTCTACCCTGTCCCTGTCCCTTTATTGAAGTGTGAGCATCCAGCATCCCTCCCCCAAACCCTGCCCTCCACTCCGTCATCCCACAGGAAGCTGCCAGATCCTGGGTTATCCTAATTGTGTATCCACAGTATTCAAATTGTTTTCTCTTGGCTGCCTGTAGCATTTTATCTTTTAAATGGGGATTCTGGAACCTGGCAATAATATTTCTAGTAGTTTTCTTTTGGGGACCTTTTTCAAGAGGTGATTGGTGAATTCTTTCAATTTCTATTTTCCCTCTGAATCAAAAACAACAGGGCAATTCTCCTTGAGAATTTCTTGAAGGATGATTTCCAAATTCTTTATTTGATCATGGCTTTCAAGTAGACCAGTAATTTTCAAATTGTCTCTCCTGGATCTATTTTCCATGTCAGTGGTTTTTTCAAGGAGATATTTCACTTTGCTTTCTATTTTTTCATTTCTTTGTAACAATTTAATAGTATCTTGTTTTTTCATAAAGTCATTAGCTTCTACTTGCTCCACTCTAATTCTGAAGGAATTATTCTTTTCAGAATGTTTTTGATATTCTTTTTCCATCTGGCAAATTCAACTTCTTAAGCTATTCTTCTCCTCATTGGCTTTCTGAGCCTCTTTTACCATTTAAGTTAATTTATTTTCTAAAGTGTTGTTTTCTTCAGTCAGGTTGTTGACTCTCTTTTCATGATTTTCTCTCATCATTCTCATTTCTCTTCCCAGTTTTTCCTCTACTTCTCTTTTTTATTTTTCAAAGTCCTTTTTTCAGTTGATCTATAACTTGTAGGTAATCTTCATGTTTCTTGGAGGCATTTGTTGTGGGAGTTCTGTCTGTGTTGTCTTCCTCCAATTCCATGCTTTCATCCTTTTTGTCTGCACAAAAGAATTCTAGAGTTTTATTGCTGTTCTTATTTTTCTTCCTTTTCCTCATGTTGGCCAGTCAATAAATTCCTCCATTTTTTATGTCTCTGGAACTCTGCTTCCAGGGGGGAAAGCTCTGTCCCAAATTGCTGGTGTTTTCATAGCTGCTGGATCTATTATGGAGGTGCTGCAACACCCACAACTTTGGCTTGCAGAAAGTGCACCCCAGGACCAACACCCAAGACCGTCATCTGCATCCAGACCACTAAGCACAAGAGCCCTTGGCCCTGATCATTTGTCTTGGCCCCCTTCAATTGGCAGGCCAGGAGCTCTGAAGCAGGCCAGTGGAGGTCGTTGCTGGTTGCAGCAGATCCTGCTATTTCCCACTGCTTTTTTGCCCTGGGAACAGTTTGACCAGACTGCTTTTCCTCTGCCAATTCCAGCTTGAAAGCTTGAATTCCACTGACCTTTCTCTAAGCCATATTTTTTCTGGCTTGATAAATGTGGAGATTGCTCTAGGTGCTGCAGATCTAATCTCTGGCAGACTCAAGCTGGGGCTCCTCCTAACCACCCTGGGGCCTTGCTGTGGTTTTGGTTTAGTGGTTTTGGTTTTGGGCTGGGCTGGCCTCAGCACCCAGCCTGCTGCTTTGAGCCCCTCTTGCATAGCTGCCTTTAGAGAGAGATGCATTTTCTATAATTTTGTGAATTTGGGAGCCTAAAATTTGTTTAAAGTCATATTTTGGGGGTATTTAGGGTGGCTGCGTGGGAGCTGAAAAACTTTGCTACTTCTGCACAACCATCTTGCCTCCCACCCCCTCCTAGTTTTCTTAAAGCGTCAGTCTTTCTGTCTCAATTGTGTACACTCATTTACCTAATTTGGTTATACGGTTTGAGATAGCAGTCCATGCCAATTTCCACCGTGCTATTTTCCAATTTCCCTGATAAGTTTTGTCAAATACCAAGTTGTTATCCCAGAATCTGAGGTCCTTGGGCTTATCAAATAGTCTATTATTATGGGGATTGGTTACTGCATCTTGTGTACTAAATAAATTCCACAGATCCACCTTATGTGTATGTGTATATATATAGCTAGCACAAATTAATTTTAATCATTGCTGTTTCATACTACAATTTAAGATCAGGTATGACTGGTCACCTTCTACGGCATTTCTTCTTATTAAGTCCATTGATATTCTGAACCTGTTGTTCTTCCAGGTGAATTTTGTTATTACTTTTTTTTTCTAGCTTTATAAAGCAGTTTTCAATAATTTCATTGGTATGGCTTTAAATAATTAAATTAATTTAGGTAGAATTATTGTTTTTATATGACTCTTCACCCCTTGGTGACAAAATCCAAAATATATTTTATTTAAAGTAGTAGCACTTAAATGGTCCTAGGGCAGTTACTGGATGGTTAGAAATATGAGAAACCAGAAATTGCCTGAATTAGAAGAGGAGGAAAAGAGGATATATGTGTATACACACATGCACACACACATATGGAGAGAGAGAAAAAGAGAGAGAGAGAGAGACAGAGACAGAGACAGAGACAGAGGCAGAGAGAGACAGAGACAGAGAGACAGAGAGATGGAGAGACAGAAAGACAGAGAAAGAGAGAGACAGAGAGAAAAAGAGTGAGACAGAGATATAGACAGAGACACAGAGACAGAGACACACAGAGAGACACAGAGAGACAGAGAAACAGAGAGAGACAGAGAGGGAGAGAGGGAGAAAGAGGGAGAGAGAAAGAGAAAGACAGAAAGAGGCAGAGACAGAGGCAGAGAGACAGAGAGGGACCAAGAGGGACAGAGGGGAGAGAGAGAGAGAGAGAGAGAGAGAGTATTGTAACAGTCCCCTGAGCATGTACCGTCTCTGAGCAGTGGTAATGTGGGAAACATTTCACAGTGAAATTGATGAAGAAAAGTGGTAACAGGAAGCAGGAGGGGCAGAAGAACTGTCAGGAGCATGCTATAAGTGGTTATACATGAAGCCTAATACTTTGAATTGTGGGTCTGTCTTCAGTAAGGTGACTAAAGAGTTATTGCCCTGCTGCATGCAGTCTTTCCCAGGGCCTGAGATTATGTGGACTGTTCCTCCAAGTCCTTGTCCACTCAGGGTTAACTGGCTCCCCCAATCAGATCTCCTGCATGGAAGCCCCATCAGATGGAAGGAGGCAGCCAGGTGATACAGGGGTCAGAGGGCTGGGCAGGAAGGCCTCAACTCAGATCCAGCCTTGGACAGTTATTAACCTTTGCGACTCTCACTAAGTCACTAAACCTGTTTCCTCACCTGTAAAATGGGAATAATAGAGATTCCTCCCAGGGCTGTTGTGAGGATCAAAGGGGATAACATTTGTAAAATGCTTGACATTGTGCCTAGTACACAGTTGGTGCCTATTATATGCCTATTCCCTCCCCTCCTATTTTCTTTGCCCATGTAGAGGCCTCTGTGGAAGGGCTACTCTCTTTTTTTCTGTCTTTGAGGTAGTTATATAGAAAGAGTGTGAGCTCGCCCAGGTCATAACAAGCAACAGATCCCTAGGCAATTCCATCCTTTGGTACTTTCCAAAGACTCTATGCCTTGGTCCCCAAGCTCTGCGTACCAAAGATATTTTCTTGGAAAGGAGTTCCCCAGGGTCCTTCTTCTACCCACCTCCATCCATTTTGGGGTAGAGAGAAACAAGGTTGGTTGTTCAGTATGGTACTATCAGCAAGGTGGAGAGTCTTTATCCACTCCAAACTACATCAAGCAAAGAGACCACCGTTAGCTTACTTGTGGCACATGTAGCATCCATAGGCCAAGGTATCAATGCCTTGCCTGGACCAAGACTGTGAGGAAGTCAGGAAGGGCAACATGAGATGGAGTAGGCAATTTAAAGTGGATCTGGCCATGCAGATTATGATTTGGGCTCCTCCCCCATCCATAACTGTCTTCTCCAGAGAAGAAATTTGTCCAGCAGGCAGTTGTTTCTGACTGGGGATATTGGAATCTCATACTTATGTACCCCAGTGTACATGACCTGCTTATAGACCCTGCAGATCTCTGACCCTTGACATCTCTCTTTTTTGTCTTTTCCAGGTGTTTCCATGTGATATATAGTTGAAGTTTTAGTGGTATTTCTTCAATAAGTGTATAAGTTCCTTGGGAGATGGAAATGTCCAGTCCAGCACAGTGTTTGCCACACAGTAGGGTTTTTTTAAGTGCCTGTTAAGTTGAATTCCATTTCTCATAGAGAGAATAACTAAACCAGTAAAATTACAGATATTTTGAAATATTGATATATATTACTTTACCATCATCATCTTATTATTATTATTATTATTATTATTATTATTATTATTATTATTAATATTACTTAAACTTGATAAGTTCTAATGGCCAAGCATGGAAACAGCAAAGAAGATTTGTCTTAATGACCCTAAGGAACTTTGGTTTGGGAAAAAAGACCCTAGAAGACCGGATCCAGGAGGAGGCCAGGTATCTCATTGAGGCTATCAGGGAAGAAAAAGGTGAGCACTGGTCAGGCAGAAATACATTCAATTGCTTATCCTTTCATATCATACCTTTTCTTTCTTGACAAATTATAAAATGCAGAGAATCTGTAATTTTAGGGTGGAGGAGCAGGGAAAGATGGGTCATCTCTGGAGTAGAGACAGGCAAAATGTCATAGCTCCTGTAACCCTGGGAAGGTTATCAAAGATCCATTTTGGTCTGTAGGAAGAAATGAGACAATCAACAAAGAAAGGAACTCTCGGTGCACCATTCTCATGAATGTCATAATAAGTGTGTTCTGCTATCAATAGATAGATCCTTCATGCTTCACTTCTGAATGATTCACATGCACGATATTGCCCTAGCTGTCCACTGCAGGAAGTCCCTACACACGCACATGTACAAACACCCCCTCCCATATTTTCTCCTGCTGCCTTTCTCTGGTTCTTCTTTCCTACATTCATTCTTTCTTTCTACTTGCTTAATCATTGATTTCCTTTTCTCAGGGTCTTCATTCTCATTCTTCTTTTCCTTCATACAGGCACACATCTATATGTACTTAAATACATATGTACATGCAAACACACATAATACATGCATATATGTATATATACTGCTGTTTTCATTTTTTAAAACTTTCAATTTTTAAACCTTTGAATTAATCATTTATTTTCTTTCCTTCTTCATCCTCCTCTCATTGGAAAAGCCAAAACCCTAGGAACAAATATATTTAGTCAAGGAAAAGTCATTTTTCCCATGGCCATGTCCAGAAACATGTATTTCATTGGGTAACCTAAGTCCATCCCCTGTCTGTCAGGAGGTGTGTGGCAGGTGGCATCGTTGGTCCTCTGGAATTGTGGTTGGAATTACATTGATCAACATTCTTAAGTCTATTTATTATCTTTATTTTCAAAATGTTGTTAATGTAAAAGGTCATTCTTCTATACTTCCTTCTCTTTTTATTCTTATTCTTTTTCCTTCTCCAAATGTCCCAACCTTATCAACTTCCCCTTTCTCTTCCTCTTCTATTTTCTCATATTATTATACATTTAAGATGAAAGTGAACATTTTAGCCTTTAAATCTGATCCCACCCCCATTTTGCAGATAAGAAAACTGAGGAATGGAACAGATAAGTGACTTATGCAAGGTCAATCAGTCAAAAATTATTAATCAAATGCCTATTGCATTTCAGGCTCTGTGCTAAATCCTGGGAATGTAAGGAAAGAAAAAAGAGAGTCCCCGACCTCAAGTAGCTCCTAATCTTAGGGAGAAGACAACATTCATACAACTATGCATACACATTGTATAAACAGGAGAAACTGGAAATAATCAATAGTGGAAAGACAGTCTAAGGTCACCAAGCTAGTTTTAGGTGGAGTTTAGTAAATGTGTGGGAAAGCAGGGATTCCTGGATCCAGTCCCATTACATCATGCAGTGCCTTATACTACCTCCCTTCTTTATTCATGTTCTCATTGATCTTCTTTTCAATCCAGTATTTCCAGGTGTAATTTCACCTCTACTGCTCACATGCATACAGTAGTTCAGAGGTGTGAATAGTCATGGGCATATGCATATGCATA
>JAQQSW010002989.1:0-14802 GCA_028646575.1 Pseudocheirus occidentalis
CCCCCCAACTTCTTTTTCTAAATATTTCCTTTTCTATTAATCTGGGCAATTTATTTTTTATATACATAATCATCCATCTCTGCCTCTAGGTTGGCTGCATTGGTTAGCCCTGAGGGAGGACAACTTTTACTTCCCTGCCTTTGTAATTAGGTTACCAGGAAGCTATATCAACAGTGGGAATCTTAATCTCCCGAGTCAGTTAAGTCTTGAGGATGGTTTCATTGCTTTTTTTTTTTTGGAGGGGGGAAGGCAGGGCAATTGGGGTTAAATGACTTGTCCAAGGTCACAGTGATGAGGTGCAGGCTCTAGGAACCCCCTTGAACTCCCACTTGATGAGGCATTTGCAGAGGCCATAAGCTTTTCATTGTGGTGGGGCCAAAACCTCTGTTAGTAGCCTACCCATCCATGGTCCATCTACTTCCCATCCCTGAGCCTATCAAAATATCAATCCACTCTTGAACTGGCCTAGCCCACCATTATCTGTTGGTTCCAGGTAGCCTCCAACAACTTCCCACCCATCGACTTCATTAACTCCTCCTGAAAACCCTCCCCAAACCCCTCTTCCACACCACCCCTAGATTCCTCCCACAGCCTTCTTGTATATAAGATCCCTTCTTGCCCCCTTGTGTGGGAGAGCACCATAGAATGACCTAGCACAGACTTACTCTGTGACAGACTTACTCTGACCTGCTTGCCCAATGCAAGCATCACATATACCTAGGCTCCTTGAGAGTCTACCCAAGACAGCGAACTTTTAATGAAAATTAAAATAAAAAAATGAACTTTTAATAAACTTTACTTTTCTTTGGCTGAGAAGACTTGAGTCAAATTCATTTGGCAAGACCTGGCATGTTGGTATTTTGGGGTCTCCAGAGCAACCCTAACCACATCAACATGAATAGTAAGTGTTAAGTGTATGAGGCCTATTTTGAACTCAGGTCCTCCTGACTCCAGAGCCAGTGTTCTATTTATCACGCTACTTAGCTGCCCCCACTTTCATGACTTTTTAAGGAAAAAGCTAGTGTAGTTTTTCCACAGAGTCAGTCTTTAGAAAAAGCTAGCTCAACTTATGTGACAGGGCAATATTACTCCTAGCAGAGTTGGAAATGCAGAATTTAGGAGAGGAAGCAGAGTATAAATAAAGCTAAATAGGTATATAGGAGCCAAATTATGGAAGGCCTAAAATGCCTAAAATTTTTCCTATAGGCAAAGGAGATTTTTAATCGGGGAAGTGACACGGTCAGGTCTGTGATTTAGGAAGATTACTCTGGCAGCTGTGTGGAGAATGAAATATAGAGTAGAGAAAATGGGAGCCAGAGATCCATTTAGGAGACTATTGTAATAGCTAAGGCAAGAGGTGATGAGGGCCTGAACTAGGGTAGTGACTGTGTGACTGGAGAGAAAGGGATGGATGAGAGAGACGATGGGGAGGCAGAAGCTATAAGACTAAGCAAATGAAGGATTTAGGGAGTGACAGAGACTGAAGAATAGAGATGCTGGGTTCCAAAGGCCACTTCTCACTCCTTGGAATATTGATGTTTGATGGCTACAAAACTGGGCTTGGGCTCTACTCTTAGACCTCCATTCCTGCTCTCTTTCACTTACAATGAAAGAATAAAGGGCAAAGCAAAGAACCAAGGCCTATACTCACGGGTCATACGCTGGTCTGAGATGGAGCCTGAAGACTCCACTCTTGCACTATCATTTCTTTCCTTGGAAGGCCACTGGATAGGAAGAAGTTAAACAGAGAGAAGGGAAAGGGCAGGGTCAAACAGTACCTTTTAAATGTACCCCGTCAGGCAATACAGGCAATCAAATAGTTACAGAATGGAATTGGTTACAGGATATTGTTGTTTGTCCTTTTTTCTTGAAGAGGACCATGATTTCAGGAAGGTGATGCCTTGACTTGCAAATGAATTGGATTTAAGTGAGGGAGGGGTGTGCAAAGTCACAAACTTATAAAGACTGGGCTTGTGGGCCAGTCATCCCTTTAATCAGTTTTCAGGAAGTCTGTTACTTGAATAAGGTTTGTCATTTTTCTTCTAAGATATTTATTCTCCTAACTCTTCCTTTAAAACTTTAATTTCATTTGTTTATTCCTTGCTTCATTTTTTTTCTAGATAATCATGTAGTACTCACAAAAAATTCATTTTTTCTTCAATTCTCTGTTGCAATTGTTACCAAGTCACCCTTTTCTTCTTTTTTCACAATAATTCTTGATAGTGATTGTTGTCTTTGGTTAACTCATCTCTCTAGACTTAGTAACTGAATGGGTACTAAGACCAAGACCAATCTCTACTCCCTCTCCTCTGCTCCCAATTTCTGTCCTGCACTTTCAGGTGAAGTTGTCAGTTCTGCTTGGTCTCGTGTTGGGTCACCTAGGTTTCTACACCAAGCTTCTCTTAGGGTTAGGCATGACTCAACCACAATCTCTGAGGTTCAGAGTGCTAGATACTTAGCACCCACTATGTTATCTTAGTACAAGGTGCTCAGGACTCTGGTATGTCTGGCTCTGGCCCACACTTGCACTAGTCTCAGCTGCTCTCTAGGGCTTCTGAGGGCTTTTTTTTTTTAAATTTACAGCATCCATGGGGATTTCTCATGGAAGCCTGCTATTCTTGATGCCCCTGGACAGAAAGTTATTGCCAATCTTTTTCTTACAGTTTTAAAAATGTGTTATCTGATATACTGATCTATAGCTTTCCTCATCCCTTCCCTTCCCCTTACAGTTCTGTTTGCTGTTGTATAGCCAAGGTACCTCTGGTCGCTGCACACAATGCCTGGAGCAGACACTGCGGGTGGCTTTTCTGTCAATCACTGTTGACCTCAATGGAAAATTAAAACAGGTTACAATTAAGTATCTCTGACTCTTCTCTGATGAGTACTGCTGTGAGACTACAGTCTTGTTTGCTTGCACCAGGGTTGGCTTTGATAGGGGCCTCCTTTCCTACTGCCCAGGAGCTGCTAGCTTACTTTTTATGCACTTCTGAGGTGGAAGAAGTCACTTATTATAGTTTCTCATTGAATTTCTTCACCATTATTTGACCTAGTGTGAATTTGAGGTGTGTGTGTGTTTGTGTGTGTGTGTGTGTGTGTGTGTGTGTAGCAAATACAGGGGAGGTGGGCAGCCTGTCTCTTTTCAAGCAGCCCTCTTGGATAGAAGTTTATCAACCAATACATTTGCATAATCTTCATTGCTTCTGGCTAGGCCAACACTAATGGACATTTATCCAATAATCGCAAAATAATTCTGGGGTTGGGGTTCCCCAATTTTTATCTCTAAGGTTCTTCTATGGGTATTATGCAGTTAAGCAGCCACACACATACCAAAGGCCTGAATTAACAAAGCCTCAAATATGAAGCAATGACTTATAACTCCTACTATATGCTTCTAGGTGAGTGATACATAGAACAAAGAGTTAAAAAACATTTGTAGGGCAGGCAAATAGCCATTTAATGTTCACCTCATATATTTTAGTGAGCCAGGCCAGCAGATGGGCATATTCTTCTGGTGGAGATCATCTCCAAGATCAAGAAATATATAAAAAAATAAAGAAATATATAAGAAAAATATAGTTGCAGGTGCCTCCTGCAGCTTCTAGTCAGCTCTAGCAGAGGGGAAGGACCAGGTACTTCTGCCCTCATGAACTGACAAGGTTGCCTCTAAGGCTGGAAGTATCTATGTTTAATCACCAATGTTAAGGGAAAATAACAAAATAGAAGAATAAGCCAGAGGCAAGAGGCTCAGACTAACCTGGCCAGAATATGTGTTCAAAGACTGATAGAGACTGGAGAGTATAAGAGGGAGAGAAGAAGAGCGAGAGAATTCCAGGCATGGGGGACAGCCAGAGTAAATACCCGGAATCTAGAGATAAGAGTGTCTTGTTCAAGGGAGAGCTAGAAAGGCCAGTGTCACTAGATCACAGAATATGTGAGGGGATGCAAAGTATAAGAAGACCAAAAAGGTAGGGGGGCTATGCCAGGTTATGAAAAGCTTTGAATACCAAACAGAGGAGTTAATGTTTGATCTTGGAGGTGACAGGGATCCACTGGAATCTATTGAATAGGGGGGATGATATGATCAGACCTCTATTTTGGGAAGATTACTTTGGCAGCTGAGCAGGAGAGACTTGTGGCAGGGAAACCCACCAGCAGCCTTTGGTCATAGCCCAGGCATAAGGTGATTCCCCATATCAGGGAGGTAGCAGTAACAGAGGAGAGAAGAAAGCATGTATAAGAGATGTTATTAAGGTAGAGTGAAGAGGAGGAAAGGTGTCACATAAACCATAATTAGAAACCTCTGGTTGTGTCTTTTATTAAGGGGTTTATCTCTCTGTCTGTATCTACGTATATCTATATGCAGATAGATAGACAGACAGATAGATAGATAGATAGATACTTGCAAGTATGAACTGATGTAGTGAAGTGAACAGAACTAGGAGAACAATTTATACAAAAACATTATGGTAAAGACAAGCAACTTTGAGGAAATGTAGCTTAATGATGAGCTCCATTCCAGAGGATTAACACTAAAACATACTGCCCAACTTCTGACAGACGTGTGAAGGACTGAGAGTGCAGAAGGAGTCATGTGTCTCATTCAAAGGGACTGGGGGAATAGGAGTAGAGATTGGAACTCATAATTTCCCTTGTGTAACTACTTTGTGTGTGACAATGACTTTGTCAAAGTCATCACTTAATGATATTAAGGTGGAAAAATATTTCCTTAATTGTCCCAACTCTCTTTTCTTTCCATAGTAGGTTTTTTTTTGGTTTGTTTTGATGAGTTGTGGGGATAAGGAGGGATTGCTCAATAATGATTTTTTTTAGTTTTTTTTTTTTTGGAGGGGAGAACGTAGGGCAATTGGGGTTAAGTGACTTGCCCAAGGTCACATGGCTAGTTTTGTGTTACGTGTCTGAGGTCGGATTTGAACTCAGGTCCTCCTGACTCCAGAGCTGGTGGTCTATTCACTGTGCCATCCAGCTGCCCCAAGAACTCAATAATGATTGCTTTATTTGGAATTCCTTCTTTGTTTTCCCTTAGGTTGGTCTCTGCACTTGGATCAGGCTCTGGAGCAACTTCCAATGATTTGCTTTCTGAATTGGGCTCCAGTGATTCAATTACCAGGGCCTAGGGTTAGGCTTGACCTTGCTCTGAAAAGTGCTTAAGCAGACATTGTTAATTCTCCCTGCACAGGAATTGTGTCACAGATGAAATGAAGAGCAGTAAGCAATGAGCAACAATATGGGCTGGTTGTAGAATTCACACCCCGCAGCAGTTTCTTTCTGTGGTCATTCTGGAGAGTTGGGTGACAGCACAGGACTTGACCAAACACTTCACAGAACTGCTGGGATGAGTAATTGTGTAGGAGAGGGAAGTAGGCAAAATAAAAATGAAATTCATCTGGAGGAACAAAAGGTCAAGAATCCCAGTTATGAAACAAAACTGGAACAAAGAAGTTGTACTAGGACCATTTGAAAAAAAACCCCTATATATTTAATGGTTTTTTAATACAGCCAACTACACTGGCCTTAAAACAGTATTAATTTCTTTTTGCTAATGGCAAAAAACCCCCAACAAATGTCAAGCAGAACATTGAAAAAAATGGTACTATTTCTTTTCTGGTAAGTTCAGAACAGAGAGACTAAATATTTTATGACATTTTTAACAATTTATTTGGTATGGCACTAAAGTTGTAAATTAGGTTTAGGTAGAATCTGCAGACTTACCTGCTCAGAACACTTATGCTGATCTGAGCTTTGAACATCCCCAAACTATCGGAAGGATGCTCCAGGCTCTATACTAGTAAGTGAAAGAGGGGATCCAAATGCAGGGCTGAGAGTCAGTCACACAGTCCTAGTTATGCTGGTGCTGGGGCAAGTCTCTTCTCTTCAGACTCACTTTGGTCTTCCTCTCATGCTCCACCCTGTCCTCCCCACACCAAAGCGGGGGAGGGGCTGCTGATACCACTGCTCTCAGCTGCCTTTTTAAAGACTGCTCTGTCTGTCTGAACACATATCCTTGCAGATAGAATCAACCCTGGATCACAGCTGCCTGGATCTAACTGTACCCCTTGAAACTTATTGCACCCTTGCTATGGCCTGCAAAATGTTTGCTAGGAGCCCTAATACTCAAGTCAGGGCTTACCTTTTGGGACTACTCTTCTGTAATTTCTCAGGTATCTTTTTCCTCATCTTCTTCCTCCCCTATTCCTGGAATTGTGTGTGGAGCTATGCCTCCAGTTAGCTTCCAGATATTTGTCTTCCACTCTGTTCCCCATTCTTCCTTCTTCAATAGCTTGAGTATGTGGCCAAGAGTCTCCTTGCCCCTGGTTACTTGTGTTTTTTTCCGTACACTCAGTCTTTCACTAACTTTCAGATATCTTTGTCCTGGTTCTCCGGCTTTCCATTCCATAGAGTTCAATATGGGGTTGACCTCCTTCCATGTGTCCTCTGCAGGGTGCTGGGCCCAGGTGCAGCTGGTGGAGACAGGAGGCCAGCTGGCATATGAGGGCCAGAACTTGACCCTGACCTGCACAGCCTTAGGGCTCCGCTTTAGTGACTTTTCCTTTTCCTGGCACTGGAGCCCACCTGGAGGCTCCAAGGAGTTTGTGGCCAGTATCACCGCTGGGACAGGTGAGAAGCAGGTATACAGCAAGGACATTCTAGGTAGAGCCTTCATTTTCAGGAACAAAGAGGCCAATACAATCTCACTGACTCTGCGAGATCTGAGGAAGAAGGACTCAGGCATTTACTACTGTGCAAGACTCACCGTGTTGAGGCCCAGGTTCAGGCCCTGACACAAAACCAGTACTCCCTGTGATAGGCTGAGGACTGGAGCTGAGATATCAGATACTACCTAACCTGTGAATGGAGCATGGAAACCTCTTAGAAACCCCTGTTAATGGGTGCCTCTGGGTATGTATGGTATATATATAGTGTGTGTGTGGGTGTGTACGTGTGTGTGTATGTGTGTGTATGTGTGTGTGGGTATGGATTGGGGCAGAGACAAGCTGTGTCTGTTTGTCTTTCAGGTAGTAAAAAAGAGCTTCTCTCCCAGCCTTCACTACTTCTCCATACCGCAGTGGCTCTAGCTAGTGCCTTGTTCTCATTGGATGCCCTTCCCCCCCTTCCCCATCTACCAACCTTGGGGTGAGTGTCAGGTTGGTTAGTCTTGACCAAGTTGACTTTGGCAGAGAAGTTATTTTGACTTGTCCAAACACCTACAAATCCATTTCAGAATGCTTAATCCTTGACAGGTCCCTTGCTTCTGAAGAATTTATTGTAGTTAGAATATATGAGGAGTTAGGAAGGTGGTACAGTGGATAGAGTGTTGGACCTGAAGTCAAGAAGACTATTCTTCCTGAGTTCAAATCTGGCTTCAGATACAGGCTGTGTGACCCTGGGGAAGTCACTTAACCCTATTTGCCTCAGCTTTGCATTTGTAAAATGAGCTGGAGAAGGGAATGGCAAAACACTCCATTATCTTTACCAAGAAAACGTCAAATGGGGTCATGAAGAGTTGGACAGGACTCAACAGCAATAAACAACAGTCAGTGAAGTCGGTGAACCAGGAGGGCAACTTAGCACTACATTCATCTCTTTGGACCTGTAATATGAGCTGGCTATTAATTCCAGCTTAATTACTTGCAAGTGTCAATTTTAAAGATAATTTGTATGCAAAATTTCAAGATACTGAAGACAATCTTAAATTCCCTTGATCTGGGCCTTTCTTTAAGTGTCAATGCAGGGGACCTTAGTGGACATTAGACATCCCCAAATCTCACATATTGTCACAGGTGCCATCCCAGTAATAATAGTGCCAAGAAATCAAGCATGCTTCTAGGTAGCTGACTGGTTTCTGAAGGGTATATACTGTATTAATAAGAGTAAATAAGAAACTAGAGCCATGGGGACCTAAAAGCATACACCTAGAAGGCTTGACCCTCAACTTTCCCCCTGACCACTAGCTTTCATGAAGGAGGCCTCTATCCTACAACCTTTCAGCCATAACAGAGAATGTAGGGAACCTAAGGATGGTCACACTCTTCTAGGAAGACTTTTGGTTATCCAAAAGCTCCTAGGGAGGAAACATCCCAGATTCCAGTTATACAAGGTAATTACCAATAGTTGGGCCACCTCATCGACCTGATAAGCTCTGATGAATCAGAGATGTGAATGTATAATAGGCATAGATTTGGGAAAGGAAGAGCAAGGGAAGGTTTGAGACTCAATAAAAGGCACCTGAGAGACTGAAAGATTGTACAGTTATATCTATATCAATATCTATCTATATATATATATCTACACACACATATAGAGAGAGAGACAGACAGAGACATTAAAAATGTTGAGGTGGCATGTCAAAGCTTTACTAGAAGCAAGGCTATAATATCCATCCAGGGAAGGAGTTTATCAATCAGTTAGTCAATTTATTCAGCACCTACTATGTTCAGGAGTGCTAGAGACATAAAAAGTGGTAGTAAAAGACCCTTCCTTCAAGGAGTTCACAATCTAATGGCTGTGACAATATACACAAACAAACTGTATACAGAGTAAATAGGAAATGGGTGGCTAGGTGGCGCAGTGAATAGGGCACTGGCTTTGGAGTCAGGAGGACCTGAGTTCAAATCTGGCCTCAGACACTTAAGACTTACTAGCCATATGACCTTGGGCAAGTCACTTAACCTCAATTACCCTACTTTCCCCCCTCCAAAAAAAGAATAAAGAGGAATTGGGAAAGGCTTCCTGTGAAAGATGGGATTTTAGTTGGCCCTTAAAGGAAATCAGGGAAACTAGTGGGTAGAATTGAGGAGGGACATCCTTCCAGACATGGAGGACAGCCAGGGAAAATGCTTGGAGCCAAGAGATGGAGTGTCTTGTTCATGGAGCATCAAGGAGACCAATATCACTGGATTGAAATATATATATGTGTACATTTTTATCAGAACCTGAGCATTGTGTTTATGAGCTTATGCATCCTCTCTAAGGAGTTTGTGCATTCTTGGTAGTACCCGCATCCTCTCTGTACGTACCCGTCATCTGTGGAGTCCATGTACCATCTGCATGGATCTCTGGTATCATTTTTTCTTTTTTGCTTTTTGGAGGGGGAAAGGCAGGGCAATTGGGCTTAAGTGACTTGCCCAAGGTCACACAGCTAGTAAGTATGTCAAGTGTCTGAGGCTGAATTTGAACTCAGGTTCGCCCTACTCCAGGGCCGGGGTTCCATTCACTGAGCTGCTTAGCTGCCCCTGCTAGCATTTTCAAGGAGTCTTTGAGATCACTTTAATGATGTAGAAATTCTAAGTGGAGGTGGGGAACCTGTGGCCTTGAGGTCACATATGGTCCTCTAGGTCCTCAAACTGATCATTTGATTGAATCCAAATTTCACAGAACAAATCTCCTTAATAAAAGGATTTGTTCTGTAAAACCTGGACTCATTCAAAAGGCCACACCCAAGCACCTAGAAGGCCACATGTGGCCTCAAAGCTACAGGTTCCCCACCCCTGTGAATTTAAGTTATACCATTTGGATGTGTGATAAAAGGCCCCTCAGTGGGAATTTTAATTGACTTGTTAGCTTGTTTTAAGGCCATGTTGTTGGAAAAGGATTAAGAAGTCTACAAAAAAAGACACTGAATTGTTCATATGTTTTGACACAGTTGTCTCACTTATATCCACGTACCCCAATAAGTTCTATGACAAAAAGGAACACCCTGTGCAAAACAAAGTGTTCCTAGTAGCAGTCTTTCTTGTAGTCAAAAGAAGTTTAATATCTTAGCATCTTAATATTTAGCCCCCATCCAAAAATGGAATATACTGTCTCGGAAGGTAGGGAAATGAAGGTCTTTTGGCAAGACTGTATGATGATGTGTCAGGTAGATTATTGAGGAGATTCTTTTTTGGTCATGGATTGAATGGTCACTGAAATAGCTTCTAGCACCAAAAATCTGGGAATCTGTTGTAAGGGATCAGAATGTGATTATTTCCCCATTTTAGCTGAAGAAGTAATAGAATATAATCACATGTAATGATGTTTTATTATGTAAAAAAGATATATCTACTCAATTCAGGAGGAAGGGAACAAATCAAACAGGTCCGATGACTTGCCAAGGGTTACCCCATTAATATGTGTTTGAGGCTGGGTTTGAACTCAGTTCTTCCTGACTCCAGGCCCAGCACTTTCTCCATTGCACCACCAGCTGCCTTTTTGGTTGATAACATACTATGTGTCTTACTACCATCATGCTCTAAGTATCAGCCCATTTTTTCTCAAGGTTTCTGTTATTGCAAGAGTGTGCCTTGGGTTTATACACGGAACATTATGTGGCAATTGTTCAGACTATAGCATCTTACTACATGCCTTTGGCAAGAGCTAATCCCTTGTTTGCCCCAAAACACCATATATACAAGGTAGTTTCACTTTCTCTCCTTTCATATGCTTCGAAATCTCTATAATCTGACTTCTGACATCTTTCAGCTGAAGCTGTTCTTTCTAAAGGTAGCAGTGATCTCTTAATTGTCAAATTTAATCACTCATTCTCAATCTTCCTTTTTCTTAACTTCTTGGCAGTCTTTGATATTCTTCATACTCCTTCATCTCTAGATTTTTACTCTGTCCTGACTCTCCTCCTTCTTGTCTTAATATTCCTTTTCAGCCTCCTTTGCTGAATCTTCATTCAAGTTGTACCCTTTAACTGTGAGTATTCCCCAAAGGTCTGTTCTGGGCCCTGTTCTTCCTTTATACTGTCTCACTTGGTGATCTTGTTAACTCTCATAGACTGAATTATCATGCCTATGAAAATGACTCCCAGAGTTATATCTGCAGCTTTGGCCTTTCTCCTGGGTTCCAGTTCTCCCACATCATTTACTGTTTTTTGGATGTTTCAAAATTGATATCCCATATAGGCATCTAAAACTCAATATCTTAAAAATAGAGTTTGTTATTCCCCCCAAACCCTTCCCTTTTTCTTTATTTAATATTTCCCCCCCAATTAAACATACAAACAATTTTAAACATTCTTTTTTGTTATTAAATTTTGAGTTCTGGATTCTCTCCTTCTTTCTCTCTTCTCCCCCCTCATTGAGAAGACAAGCATTTTGATATAGGTTATACATGCACAGTCATGCAAAACATATTTCCATATAAGTCACACTGTAAAAAAAAACACAGACAAAACCCCCCAAGAAAAAAAGTTAAAAAGAAGTATGCTGTAGCCTACATTCAGATTGCATCAGTTCTTCCTCTGGAGATGGATAGCATTTTTCATCATAAGTCCTTCAGAATTGTCTTGGGTTATTATAGTGCTGAGAATAGCTAAGTCCATTCATAGTTGATCATCATACAATATTGCTGTAACTGTGTACAGTGTTCTCCTGGTTCTGCTCATTTCACTTTGCATCAGTTCATGTAAGTCTTATCAAGTTTTTCCTTCCCTCTTTCTAACTTCCTTATTACTATTGAAACCAGCACCGATATTTGAGTCACCCAGCTTCATAATCTTGTCATCGTTTATTCCTCACTCCTCCCTCCCCCATATCCAATCTCTTCCAAGTCTTGTTTCTACCTTCATAAGATGTCTAATATTCACCGCCTTCTCTCCACTCACACTTGCTATTACCCTGATCCTTATCACCTCAAGCCTGGAATTTTGTTACAGACTTCTGGTTGGTCTTATCTCAGTTCTCCCCTCACTCCAGTTTATTTTCCACCTGGTTGCCAAAGTGCAAAAAGTTCTGACCATGTCACTTTTTTGCTCTAATAACCACTTATTAGCTCCAGATCAAATATGAAATGATATGCCTAGCATTTAAAGTCTTTCACAGCTTAACCTCTTCCTGTCTTTTTAGTCTTCTTATACTTGACTCTCCTTCAAGGGTTCTATGATCTAGCTTTGTCAGTCTACTTGCTGTTCCTTGAACATGACACCCCTTCTCCTGACTCCATGCCTTTTCACAGGATGTCTCTGTATAAAAATCTCTCTTCTTCCTGACTTTCATGGCCTTCTTCAAGATTTAGCTCAAATGCAAATCCTGCTTCCTTTAACAGACCTTTCCTGGTCTCCTTACCTCCTTCCCCTACTTCTTGTTTTCCCTTTGAGATTATCTTTCCTTTATTCTGAATATAAACTGTCTGTACATAGTTATTGGTATGTTGTTTCCTCCATTAGAATGTGAGCTCTCTGAGGGTAGGGATTAGTATTTTTGCTTTTTTTTGTAGTCATAGTGTGTGGCATAGTGCAGGTATATAGTTACTTAATAAATAAGCATTGTTACAAAGTATTGCTGACTGATTACTAACAGGATACACACAACTTGGAGCTCATGAGCTATAATAGTAAAAGTATGACCCTAGACAGTGACTCGTAGCACCCCAAATAGCAGCTCCCTCTTAACTCATGAATGGGAATGGAGGTTTAGGAAATATCCCAGCTAAAGTGCATACTACTTTACCATATAATTTGACATTTGACTGTACTAGACTCATTACTTTCCAACTTAAAAAAATTCTAATTTTCCTGGGCTAGCCATTCTATCACACTTTTTACCACTCCCAATTTTTTGACTTTTCAGCTACATACTGCTGCTTGACATCCTGGGAGAATCCCACCCTAGGACAGAACCTATAGGGATAATGATAACCAACCTGAATTCATTCTATTGATTAAAAACTCCCACTACTGTTATCCCATTCCCTATCCCAGTGATTCTCAACCCCTGGTTGCTGTTGACCTATTCTTTGTCCCCCATTTATCCTCCCTTGTTCTTATCCCCTCAACCAAATCTCCCCAACATTCCACTCTACAACTACCCACTCTTTACACCGTGCTCTCTGGAATACCTGCTCCATTAATAACAACTTGCCTTCATCTGAATTTTTTTCTTTTTCACTCCCTCCATCTTGTTACATTCACTAAGATGCCTCCTGATGACACAGTTTCCCTGTCCCTGACTTGGGCTGCATTTTAACTCATTCCATAGACTCAATAGTTGAAGTGGGGGACTTAGAATAGTCTGTGCTTCCTATTTCCACTTCCAGGCTCTCCCTCTACTACCATGAATCAGTGACCTCTCCTCTTTGAGGTTCACTTTGCTATAAACACTTCTCCATACACTTTAGGGTCCTATGAATCAGCTGTAAACACCTTCTGCAGACCCTGTCACACCTGGGGTTTAAGGTAGGCCACATATCACTGTGTAGACTGAGTTGGAACTCACAGTGATGAAACCTCAGGAACACCTGGGGCAGAAACCAGTCAGTCTGTTGGAGGGGGTGAGGAGAGTATGTATGGGGAGTACACCTATATTTAGCTCCCACTAATAGGTACTTTCCTTCCCTTTTGACTGAGATCACATGGTTGATGGGTCTTTTTTGACCATAGGTTCATCCTCCCTGGCCTGAGACCATTTGACCCAAACAGTAATGTTGTGTAGAAATGACCTTGAGGCAAGTCCTGGCTATGGTGGTCCTCTTACTGAGGGTAATTAAGGGTAAATTACCATTGTTAGGTACAATTGAGGGTAGCTAACCAGAAGAATCCTAGATCTTTCCCTCCTTCTGAACTTGAACAAAGCTGGGATTTGGCTACCCAATGAGAGGAAAACCCTTAAGTATTTGAAGGACTGGCATGAAGGAGAGAAATTAGATTTTGTTCTGAAGCTTGGCCTAGAAGATACAATTGGGAATGATGAGGGGAAGTGTCAGGCAGGCCTGTTTGGACTTCATGTAGGGAAAAACTTTTTAAACTATTAGAGTTGGCTCAAAGTGGAATGGGATACCTTGAGAAGGAATGAGTCCCTTATCCCTTAGAGGTCTTAAAGCAAAGGTTGGAAATGTTTAGGAGATTCTTATTTAGTGACATTTTCCACATTTCTACCTCTAGGATATTTACTCATGAGGATGACACTCCACAAAGTAGGAAGAAGTTTCCCTTGTCCTTCCTCCAAGACATCCAGAATTTTATGGTCAAAGATAAGAGGGATTAAATTAATTATTTTAATTAAATTAATCAAATGATTAAATAATTGATATTCATTATCAATAAACTTAAATAAAATAAATAAAATAATAAAATTAATCAAATAAATAAAAATTAAATTAAAAAGAATTAATTTTAATTAAATTAATAGAGACCTCAAACTATTACCAAAGATTGTCTGAGCTCTCTAACCCACCCCATATTGGGCTTATTTAGTATCCCCTTCCCCACTGCTTATCACGATCTTGGAAAAGGGGTTGTACAAGACAATCCATACTCTTATGGCAGAACTCAGTTGTATATATTAATTTGCCTGCCCCTTTCTTTCCAGTGCTTTGAAAATCCAAACCACAGAAATTTGCCTGGAATGTAATAGCAATGTGGTAGCATTTTGTGCTCCAGTGAACGAGGGCAGAGATTGGAGGAGCAAAGGGAACAGGATAGAACATATGTGTGTAGGCATTCTACTATGTGTGTGGCATTCTACTAAGCCTTAGGGAAAGAGCCCCAAATCCATCTGGAGCCAGTTCTGTCACCAATGAAGTTACTTGGTGTAAAGCCAATCATGAATAGCTCTCCTGAGGACTACTGCTGTGAATAACTTTAAGGTTCTAATCACATAGTATTGTGAACTCTCTATTTATTCAGCACTAAATTAAAGTAAAACATTCAAGGAACTAAAGCACAACATTCACAACAATATAGCATAACTTTTTACTAAGGTGGCCACAAACACATCATTCAGTAAGTCACAATCTTCTTTTTTTTAAAATGTAATAAATTTTATTTGTTTTCTTGTTTACATCATTCATTTTCATGAGATC
>JAQQSW010002990.1:0-14802 GCA_028646575.1 Pseudocheirus occidentalis
ATAGATAGATAGATAGATAGATAGATAGATAGATGATAGATCGATAGATTGATAGATAGACAGAAATGGATACAGATATGGATATAAATATAGATATGGACATGGATAAGTATATAGACGTGGACATGGACATAGATATAGATGTAATGTATATACATATATATGGGTATGTGTATGTGCATGTGTATATAGTTTGTACATCACTGTTTGCATATTGTCTCCCCTGTTCAAAAATGTTTCTTGAGAGCAGGCACCATTTGTTTTTTGCCTTTCTTTGTATCCTTAGAAGTTAGCACTGTGCCTGGCACATAGTATACACTTAATATATGCTTATTAAGTCAGTTAAGAGGATGAGTTTTAAAATAAATATTTGCAAGTTTCTAAGTAGAATACTTACAATCATTAAGTTTGGCTACTGTAATAATTTGTACTGTCAAATCTTCCCATTAGATTTAAATAGTTAAAAATCAACAAACAGAAACCTAAAAAAATTAGACTTCTAACTACTCATGCATTTCCCACTACACCTGCATCACCTTTATCTGGTTCTAAAGAAAACAAATTATCCTGTTGCCCACGTACTACATTTAAATTTGCATCTATTTTAAAGATCTGTATCATAATTCTTATTTTGACCTTGGTCTTAGAGATTGGTGATTTTAATGGGAAATGATGTGTATGTCAAGATGTAGACTACTTTATCTTATGTGGAAGTCAGGGGAAAAATAATTCTAAGTGAATAACTGTAGCAGCAAGCACCATAGCATACCCAGGATGGCTGTTAGCATAAATTCTTGTATCTACTTTTGTAAAGTAAAGCAACTCAAAAAAGTATTAACAATCTTACTTTAATTAAACATATACCATTTACCTAGTTCAGGGGAAAAAGTCAGCACGCTGAACTTCAGAGAAAATACAAACAAATAACAAGCAGACAAAAATAAAGACAGACAAACAGACCAACAGACAGGGCTTCCAACTGTCTGATAATTACATCCATACCTAGTCAGTTGCCAGAGAGAGAAGTAGCATTATCTGGGTTTTCAAAGCCGGGGGGCTCAACAGATGTCCAGAGTCTCATCTGGCCAAATCACATGACTCTTCCAATAAATGAACTACAAAGAAAAACTTCACCTCAGAGGCATACATAGCTTTCTCCAGGGTCAGAGAACTTCACAACCCTCCTGACCCACTTTACTACAAAGTAACAAAAATTGTGCCTTCCTGAAAAAAATGCCTCCTACCACAGGCTCCATTTGACCACATTCAGCCTATTAGGGGCAGAGTTTATTTTCAAATCAGAAAAGGTCCTCAAATTCAACTAAGCCTGTTAAGGAGCAGGGAAGGTCTTCACATTCCTATTACTGTTATAATAACTTGTCCAGATCTTAGAATATATTTCAAAGTCTGTTTAGATAAGCACCCTCCAAATGTTAGGTGAAATTAAACCTTAATATTCTTTTAATCAGACAGCACTAATGTAGTGAGTGCCATATTTGTTGCATATATGTAGACTCTTAAATTAACATGAACATTAATGTATGCGAGAGACACTGCACACTTAAATAATGGCACATTAAATACAGTTTGACATTAAATACAGTATGTGTCGCTTAATCCCCAGCAAAAGAAACAAAAGGAGTAATGAGAACTGTAAAAGAAAGATATGAATGGGTATTGCTAGATATTTTTAGTTATGCAGTTATCATTGCTAGTACTTTATATATATTTCCTTTGATCTTCAAAATAACTTTGGGAGGTAGTAGCTGTCATTATTATTATTACTGTTGGTCTACAAATGAGAAAACTGAGGCTCAAAGGGCTTCTGTATTGCCCAAGGTCACACAGCTAATATGTGTATGAGGCAGGATTTGAACTCAAGTCTTTTATTTTCCTCACAGATTTTCTGCTTGTTACTAAACGTAGCCACTTCAAAGCTTTCTTTACTGGGGCCTGTGTATTCAACTTTTCAGGACTTTTTGTTTATTATTAGATTTAAAAATATTAAAAGTTTTCATTCACATGTGAATTGTACACATATATCAGACATGTATGTTGAATATATGCAATGTTTCTTATAGTATATTATTGATTATTTTTAAATTTTGTTTACCTAAAATAGACCTCTCAGTTAATTTTGCATAAGCTTTCTTCAATGTCATTTATTTTAGTTTCTATATAATTCACATGCCTTTCCAAGATAAAAGATCTTTTTGTGTTTTGAGAAAACCAAATTGTTATTATCTCCATTTTTGTAGTTCTATTCTGGATCATTACCAACATTTTGTATTACTGTATGAAGTCACATTTATTTGTCTTTAGGTTAAGTTCATGAGTTTAAGAGTTCAACTTTCCTATAATGACCATATTTCCTGTCTGAGATAAATTTAAAAGTTCAGTTGTCCTATAAATCAATTTTAATGAGAGATAATCTGTTATATCTCTCCCACTAGCTGTTCTTGCATAATTAAAAGAAATGTGTTAACTATATACCATTAGTTATTCTTGTAGGATGCAGGTGGGATCAGTCAATCAGCAATTTCCAAGTAGCAAGTTGAGAGGTAGGGCTGTTAGCCTTACATTTCCAATTTCCAACCAATCATATTTTTCCTCATGAACATAATGCTTCTGACTGTAACCAATTAGATTATTTTCCCCATCTATGATGCTGCTTTCTAATTTTTGGATACTCCTTCTTTTGTCTATAAAAATGATTTATCAGCCCTCACTTGAAGTTGTAGCTAGCTGAGGAGGCTCAGACCCTGTTTATTGGCAAATTTATTCTTTGCTAAGAAATTGATCATGTTCAGACCTTTGTGCCTCAGTTTGTCTTAATCTCAAGAATAATGATTGGTGATCAGGAAGGATAGGGGTGTGTGGGAGAAAGACCCCAACAGCCCTTACCCAAATAAACTCAGAAGTTTTTCCAGGTAGAAACAGAAACTCTTTATTCTAAAGACAAGTCTCCTGAGAGTTGGGTGTCACCCATCACAGACAGGCCTGGTATAGGGAGGCCCCTAACAAGAGGCAAGCAAGCAGTTATATACCCTTGTACAAACAATTCTATGAAAAACCTCAAAATTTCCAGATAAACCCCAATCCCACCAAAAATCTCCTAATGCTGGATCATTGCCCCATTGGTGGGGTGACACGACCTCACAGTCTACCCAGGACCCTGGAAAGCCCCTACAGGAAAAAGGGAGGGGGAGCAGGGGCACACCATCTGGTTACCTGAAATTAGATAACTTGCAGGAATATGAAACTTAGGCCTATAGAGCTCCTAAAACCTAGCTCAAGTTTGGTGACTGTCTTTTCATTTTATGAGAATGCTTTCACCTATCCCACATAAGGGGAGGGAGGCTGGTTCCCAGAAACCACTTCTTAGGGGCACTCACCTTAGAGTGCTTTGGTGAAATTTTCACCCAGGGGAATTTCTGTACAGAGGACTGCAATGGAGAACTAACTCTGCCCTTGGTCCCAAATCTTCCAAACCTAGTTAAGGCTCCCATACTATTGAGAAAGTTGCAACTTTGCATTTTGTCTTAGTATAAAATACTGCATGTGTTTTTTGAGAAATTGTTTAGTAATAATAAAAAGATGAGACCTTTGGAGAATTTTTTTTTCCTTTTCGAAGGGTGCTCCTGGCCCAAATGTGTATGACATCAACACCCTTTCAGGGAAGTCATTGAAAGACCCTTGGAGATATTTTTTTTCTTTAAGGGAAGCCCATGGTTCAAGCTAGAGGGATATTTCTCATTTAAGCAAGTTTTGAGGAAAGCCTGGAAACAGAGAAACATTTCAAGTTGAGCAGGTATAAATAAAAATAGATCAAACTTGACCCAAGACACATAAGAAAAGTCCCAAATCTGGCCTAAAAAGGGACTTTCATTTGTGCACACTAAACTTTTTAGTGACTTTCACATTAATGTCTAATGCCTTTGTGTCTGTTTTTGTGACAACAATCTCTCTTTTCATTATATTTGTTTAGTGTAGAGAAAGAAAGAGGTTCTCCACAGATTCTAACTTTATACTATCCTATATATTGGATACTCAGATTAGTAAACAGCAACACCAATGGTCACTAACTACTGAATACTTGTGCATCTCATGACCTTATCACCACCAACCCTGTCTTCTGTTTACCTTAATACAATAAAACTCTGTGGATGCACCATGAAGCAAGCATTAACATTTAATAGACTATTTGATTGTAAGGAGAAGAGACAAGCAGGATGTGGGAGTGATGAAGGTGATGAATGGTACAGAGCATGGGCTTATCAGAGACTTATCCTCTCCAAACTAAATATTTGCCTTCAATAAAACCAGTGGAACCAAAGTAAGATGACAACCAGAAGACAACAGATTAGAGTGTTTCTCTGAGTTGGAACAGTGTGTTGCTAACTTGGAGAGAAAACTGATCCAATACATGTTTGGCAACAGTGGAGCAAAAAAAGGAGTGGGCAGCTTTCAGAGATTTGGGGTGCAGCACTACATTTACTAATCCGAGTCAGAACACTCACAAGCACCGAGTAGTTTGAAAAAATTGATAGGGAGATCCAGAAGCTGTTAAATGAAAAACAAGAAATCCACAGGGTTTACCAGTAGAGTCATCCAATTCTAAGAAAAGAGACTTTATCTCCACAAGTACAAGCAAAGCTTAGAGATAGGCAGGATCAAATTACATTTCATGCTGATAGTAACAAGCCAAAGCATTTCTATGATGTCCTGAAGGCTATCAGTGGGACAGATATATGGTTCATCTTACCTACTCAGTGCTGATGGATCCACATTGATTAGGGAAAAGGACATGATACTGGAGAAATGGGCTGAATGTTTCCATAGTGTTATCAACAGACCATCATCAATCAATGCTGAAGCCATTGACTCTTTTCCTCAGGTTGGAGGCAGCTGGTGCTGATTCTATTTCAGCTGACATTTATAAGGCAGTGGGTCCATTGCTCATACAAAAGCTGACTAAAATGTTCTTGGTTATTTGGCAAAAGGAGGTTATCTCCCCAGTAGTTCAAAGATGCCTCCATAGTCCATCTCTTCAAAGTAAAGGAAATAGATTGTCCTCTGACAATCACGGGCATGGGTTGCAGGAGGGGTCTCTCTCTCTCTCTCTCTTAGTTTTCACAGGCAAGATTCTTGGAAAAGTCCTTCTTAATAGGCCTATCCTTTATTTGGAAGGTTGATTTCTACCCAAGAGCCAATGTAGCTTCAGAAAGGGTTGGGGAATGGTAAACATGGTATTTGTTGTCAGGAAATGCCAGGAGCAGACCAGAGGTCTGTACACAATATTCATCCATTTGGCCAAGACATTTGATACTGTCTGCTATGAGGGTTTATGGAAAATTACATCAGAATTTTGCAGCCCAGAGAAGTTCATTGGTATTATATGTCAGTTTCATGACAGTATGCTTCTCTGGGTCCTGGATAATGGACAATGCTCTCATGTTTACCCATTCACCAGTGGAGTTAAACTGTGGGCTTGCTCCCATGCTTTTTAACATGATGTTTTCAGCTATATTGCCAGATATCTTTTATGAAGGCCAACACAGTATCAAGGTCAGCTACTGTGCTGATAGTAGATTATTTTACTCAAAAAGGCTACAAGCCAAGACTAAACTGGAGAGATATTTGGTACATGACTTTTTTGTTTCCAGATTATCGTACACTCATTGCTTCCTCTAAAGCAGAGTTGCAGCAAAATACGGATTGATTTTCTGCTGCTTGTACAAATTTTAGCCTAAGAATTAACAAGAAAATCCAAGTGCTCCACCATCCAGTGCTCCACCACACCAGTCATAGGTGGAACCATTGGTTATGGCAAATGGAGAAGTTTTGAATACTGTGGTTAAGTGCACTTACCTTGGCAGTATACTTTCCAGGACCATACACATTGACAATGAGGTTGATGCAGGCATTCTCAGAGCTAGCTCAATGTTTGGGAGACTCTAAATGAAAATGTGGGAGAGAAGAGATATTAGATTGACTGCCAAAATGAAGGTCTACACAGGAATTGTGCTGACCTCATTGCTATTTGGCTGTGAAACCTGGACAATATACCAGTGCCATGCCAGAAAACTGAATTTTTCCATTTGAATTATCTTAGGAAGATTCTGAAGATCATTTGGAAGGATAAGGTACCAGGCACTGATGTGCTCTTGAACTAAACTGCCAAGCATAGAAACTCTACTACAGAGAGTATAACTCCAATGGGCTGAACACGTTGTTCAAATACCAAATGTATGCTTGCCTAAAAAATATTTTATGGAAAACTCACATGGTGGTCAGAAGAAGCAATACAAGTACACCCTCAAGGTCTCTGTTAATAACTTTGGAATTGATTGTGTGATGTGGGAAATACTGGCACAGGACTAGCATGTTATGCCCTCACTAAAGAAGATGCTATGCCCTATAAGCAATATAGAATTGAAGTAGTTCAAAATAAACATAAGATACACAGATTTAGAGAATCCAGCTCAAATGTTCACATTCAATTCTTGTGCCCCACCTGTGGTAGAGGATTCTGAGCTCATATTGGTCTGATCAGCCACGTTAGACAGAATAAAACTTAATTCTAACATAGTGATGTCATTTTGGTCCTCTTCTAAAATGAAGGATAACAGCCTTTGGGTCTTTAAGTTTTTTTTCAGGTTTCAGGAAAGCCTCAAAATGTTCCAGGATTGTCCTATTTCATGGTGTCTGCAAGTCCCCTTTCTTTATGCCCAAATCCCCTTTAAATTTGTTGGGGTAAGGTCTCTTATGCAAATTTGAGGCTGCTACTTCCTGTTCTCCTCACATTATTCTGTCCTTGGGGCTCCCCAAGGAGTCCCTCTCCTTGTTCCCCATTCTCTTTCAAACCAGATGTAGTGTTAATGGGATTTAAGATCTTTCCACCCATTAATAGGCCTCATGTGCAGCCCATTAAGGGAAGCTTGCTCAAGGGAAGCTTGCTTGTAGGAAGGCTTTCACATCTTTTGTTAATTTCTAATTAGGTACTGAGTCACAAGGGTTGTGATGCTTTCTGGCTCTAAGAAGTGTATATATACTCTGAGTTGGTATTTTGCTCTGGGGGCTTACTTATGAGAAGGATTTTGTGATTCCCTGGTGTAATGGTAAGGTAATTTGAATTTGAAGATCCCTCTGTATTGGCAAAGGTAACAGCATTTCATAATTAATCAAGCCTCTGTTAAATAAACAGAAGGTATGTATGAATCCCTGTTGCTGACATGACAGGAAGGAGTTGGTTGAAATAGGAAGTTAATGCTGTCTGTGTATAAGGAAAGACCCTAGCTGGGAAAGTCCGTCCTTCTTGGAGCAGGCTTTGTGGAGGGAGAAGCTGCTGCCACCAGGGAGGCTGAAGAGGAAAGGCCCCCGGGCTGAAGAGAAAGATTTTGATTTGGAGAACATGGAGGGAGTGATTTTGATTCTGGGAAGCAGCTGAAACTTCTTCTGAGTCCAAGAGCCAGCCAGAGCTACTGAGGAGTTCTGAGAGCCAGTCAGAGCCTAGGACTAGCCAGAGCTGCTGAGGCTGTTGAGGATTTCCAAGGGACAGCCCAAGCTGCCAAAGACTGAGGAAGCATGCCTGTGAACTTGGTACTTTGCATGAACCTGTTGCTGGCTTTGTTAAGCCTTGTCTTCCCAGGAACAGGGACTGTGAAGGATTTGAGATGGACTGGACACTGTGAGCTCCAGTATGGAGCAGGAACTGCACAGAGAGCTGGACAAGGACCTGGGAGCTGTCTGTCTTTGAACCCAGGCAACAGTTTGGTGAATCCAGGTGGGATCTAGGACCATGGAAGAAGATCTAGGGAATCTGAGAGATCACCCCAAGTCAAGCTGAAAGAAGACATTACTTGGATACTGTATACTGAATAAGAATATTATAATTTACTAGTGACCTAGGGGTGGAGAGCTTGTGTATTTTATGATGATTGACTAGTGAGTGATTAATGATGATTGAATGATTGATTTGATTGAATGATTGATTGACTACATGATTATACTTAGTGATTGATGACTGAATAAGTGACTGAATCATAACTTAGTGTGACCCATGAGTGGAGAACTTTGACTATTGTACTTTGTGTCCCTTAAAGAGGCAAACCTGATTAAGGATGATTGAATGATTGAGGTGATTGAATGCTTGAGTTACTAAATGATTGTTCTTTGTTGAAAACTTTGCGCCACTGTGGTGAAAACTATGCAGCCATCTTAGTGATAAGTTGTTCAAATGCTGTATTTTGATTTTCTATGATAAGCTGTAACATGTGAATGCTATACCTTGATTTACTGTGTATGTTTTGCTCTGATTTGTTATGGAATAGAGTGTTCACTATATTGTGTAATCAGAACCTTGAAAGCTGTTCATAGCAGCCATCCTCTGAAAAGCTGCTCATGCTTGGCTTTATACCTGGTTGATATTCTGAGTGGCTTTATGTTCAGAGCTCCCCAATTGTTCAGATGTAAAGGTTGTCTCAATGCAGGGATATATGTAGTATATAGATGATTCAGGCAGTCAGAGCCCTGTCTCTTGGTCTTTATTTCTCAGCTTGTATTTTCTTTGTTTCTATTTTCTCTGAAGTTGAAGGTGCTAACATTTCCCCTGACCTAGTGAATATAATTTAAAGATTGTTGACTCCTTAAACGGTTATCTTTTCTAGTAAAGTAGAACTGAGAACTTGTGCTAGCAGCCATCCTGCGTATGCCAGTGTGGCTGTCACTACACTGACCAAGATTCAGTCTGCAATGCTCCAAGCATCTTATCTGACATCCCCATCACCCTATGGGTCTCTTTGTCTTTGGACATAGGGCTCCTAAAATCTACCATCTCTATAACCATCAAAACAAGGGAAAACCTTCCACCATCTATTTCCCAATATCCTTTGTTCAGGGAGATGACTGAAAGCATTTCACCCATTATGACTCTCTAAGAGACAACAGTATCATTGTACTCTGCAAATCTCTATGCAATATGCCAGTGCTATCCTTTAAGAAACCTAAGTCTGGTTTGGATGGCAAGCCTATTTACAGCTTTGTTCAGGATCTGCATGGCATTAACGCTTATGTTATACCTAGGCACTTATTGGTACCCAACCCTGCTGCCATCATTTCCTCAATGCCTTGTAAGGCTACCTGTTCTACTGTGATATATCTTTGCTGAGACTTTTAAAAACCATTTATATTCACCCAGATATCCACTACGTGTTTGCCTTCACCTGAAAAAACACAGTCGACATGGACTTGTCTATCTCAAGGGCATATAAAGAGTCCCACATTATTCTCTCAAATATTACGGCAGGATTTAGCTTTCATTGCTTTTAAGTGTGCCATCTGCAATGGCAATAAAATAGTACTTAGCTCCTTGTTTCAGTTATTCAAGTATTTATCTCCTTGTTTCAGCTCTTCAAGTGCCTTTGAGCCCAGACTGTGACTTGGAGGTAGGAGGAACTTACTAATGCAACAGGAAGGGTGTAACAGGAAGAACATATAAAAATAGGAGCATGAGTTGGGACCAAGCAGAACTGAGATGGATAATACTTGTGGTGTCAGCATTCTCTCAGTCTGTTCTGGTTATATTGACTTGTTACTTTGTGAGAAACATTCTGTCTGTTGATTGTGTTACTTTGTCAGATAGAAGCACTCTGTTGACTTGTGTTCATTTCACAAGCAAAAATTAATTGATAATAGTGTCTGCAATGTGTGTGAATATTGTTGCAATTCTGCTAATCTTAATGTGGGTAAATATTGTTGTGGCTCTGTTAAGCTTTGTCTTCCCAGAAACAGAAACCTCAAAGGGCTTGGAGTGGACTAGTCACCAGTTCAAGCTGGAAAAAGAGTTGGAACAAGAGCTGAGAGTTGCCTGTCAATCCAGGTGACAGTTGGGTGAATTCAGGCAAGAGTGTGGAAGAGGAGCCATGGAGTTTGGAAGTTGGTTTCAAATCAAGATGAAAGAACCTTTACTTGGGTATTTAGCGCTGACTGAGAATATTAAAACTATGTGACATAGAGATGGGAGACCTTTGTACTTAGTACTTTGTACCCCTTAAGGGTGATTACTACTTAAGGATGATTGGAAGCCAGCCCCTAGTCAAGATGAAAGAAGACTTTAGATGGGTACTTTATGTTGATTGATTGAGATTGTGACCTACTGAATGATATCTTTTGCTTAAGACTATGTGACTAGGGGCGGCTAGGTGTGTCAAGGAATAGAGCACTGGCCCTAGAGTCAGGAGGACCTGAGTTCAAATCCAGCCTCAGACACTTGACACACTTACTAGCCATGTGACTTTGGGCAAGTCACTTAACCCCAATTGCCCTCCAAAAAGCAAAATAAAAAAGACTATGTGATCACTTTATTAAGAAGTTGTTATGTTACAGCGTTGTGAATGTTGTACTTTGGCTTCTGTGAATGTATTGCATTAGTTTACTGTTGAACAAATAGAGAGTTCACTAGACTATGGGATTAGAACCTTAAAGTTATTCACAGCAGCAGTCCTTGGAAGAGTTGCTTGTACTTGGTTTTATACCATGTTTGCCCAGTACATGGAGAATCTGCTTCTACCTGTTCCAGATATCGAAGTTTATCAGGGCAGTTGTTATCTATTAGTAAAGCTTCACTAGAGAACATAAAGTCTGGAAGAGGAGTCAAAAATCCAGTCATGGTTTCCACAGGTGAAATATTTGCATTTCATTTTGGCTGTTGGGAATCATCGTTTCTCCTTAATGCATTCAGGTTATTGGGCAATTTTCTGCACCCACCTTTAAGCAGCAACTGTCATCCATGGAGCAACTAGATACTGCAGGCAGTGAATTCCTTCATTCAAGATGCTAATTCAGACTACAACTCTGTTCCAGAACCTTTGTACCTTGACCATCAACATCTCTCCACTCTTGCTGAGAGCCTTATCATCACCTTCTCTAGGATTTCCAGATTATAGTAAGCCCTTCTCACATTTTATGCAAGAGCAAAAGTTAGTGGCTTCGTGTCTTAATCCAAACATTCAGACCCTCTCTGAGTCTCCTGGCTTATTATTTTAGTCCGCTTGATGTTGTGACAGCTGAACCACCACCTTACCTATGGGTTGTGACTACCACTGCCCTTTTGGTAGAGAAGACTTATGATTAAGTTTTAGTTCCTTTAACAAGGCAGTGTCCCCTGACGCCAAGGTCCTCATGCTCTACCACTAAACTCAGGCTTTTTCAGATCAGAAGATTGCCAAGTATGATATGACCTTGCCTGATAAAGAAGATATTGCTCTCAAATGCTGTGCCTTTCTCAATCCTGCCACATTGCTCCCTGATCTGCTCATCTCTGAGGAGCCACTATGTGACTATACCTCAGTAGCAGATATGGCTAAAAATAAAAACATATGTTGACCTTTCTGACATCTCTTTGCTAAATCCATATCATGTTTTGCATACTGACAGGTCCTCTTTTTAAGAGAGATGGTGTTCACTGTAGCAATACTACTGTAGTTTCTGACCATGACACTGGATGGCTTCACTAGATTATAATCTCAATGTTCAAACTGCTGAGCTTGTGGCCCTTATCACTAGGCATATTACGTGGCCAAAGGAAAAAGCACCACAATTTATCTTGAGTTGTGGTATGCATTTGGTATCTATCATGCTGTTGGGATTCTCTAGCTACAGAGGGCTTTTTTGACATCTGCTAATTCAGATTCATTGCTAATGCAGATTCCTTGAAAGATCTCTTATTGGCTTTGAGGCTTCTTACTACCCTGGCCATTGTCTACTGTTTGGTCCACACTAGTGGAACTTACTCTGCTTTAAGAGGGAACAACTATGCTGCTGCTGCTGTCAAACTTCTTGCCTTTGAAGGCCCTGCATATTTTTAACCTCTCTCCTTTTTGTAATGACAATCTCTCTCTTTCCTATGTTGACTCTGAATCTGAGAAGTAGAAGCAATGGTTTAAGGAAAAAGGGGTTGCCAGGGTCTGGATGACTAAAAAGGGCAAACCATTCTGACTCCTGAATTTATGTCACCAGGTATATCTTATACACTCACAAATAAGGTCATTTTGACACTCAGGGAATTATGGGTTAGAGTAGGAAGACTTGGGTTGGCCCTGGTATAAACTGCATAGCTACCTATGTGTGTACCTCTTGCCCTACTTGCCAGGCATTTAATTGGCATACTTTTCCTAATGCTGCATATGGTGACCACCTATTAACTATATATAACCTTTGAACATTTGCAGATTGGCTTTATCTTCATGCCTAAGTCTGCCCAGGGGCAGCTAGATAGCAGATAGAGTACCAGACCTAAAGTCAGGAAGACTCATCTTACTAAGTTCAAATTTGACCTCAGATGCTTACTAGCTGTGTGACCCTGACCAAGTGGCAACTCTGTTTGCCTCAGTCCCTCATCTGTCAAATGAGATAGTAAAGGAAATGGCAAGCCACTCCATTATTTTTGTTAAGAAAACCCCTAATGGGGTCACAAAGAACCAGGCATGACTGAAACAATTGAATAACGACAAAAAAGGTCTGCCTGGTTATTGTTGACCAACTCACCTGGTGGGCGCAGGCCTTCCTGGGTTCTCAAGTCACAGATATATTCATTGCAAATATACTTCTAAGAGAAATTGTTCCCAGCTTTAGCCTACCAGCATGCATTGACTCTGACAAGGTCACTCACTTTACCAACTCTGTCCTGAACCAGACATACTAACGCTTAAGAGTAGTCACTAGGAAATTTCCAATGATAAAATGGGAGGAGGGGTTATGAATTCTGCATTCTGTTTTCCAAACAATAATATTGTTCCCCAAACCTATTATGTTTCTGACTTTGTAACCAAATTGTATGTTTTTCTCCAAGTATGATGCTATAGGATTTGTAACCAATTATATTATTTTCCCCCATCTATAATGGTGCCTTCTAATTTTTGATGCTCCTCCTTTTTCATGAATAAAAAGATATATTAGTTATTACATGATGTCCTAGTTAGCTGAGGAGGTTGAGATCCTGTTTATTGGCAAAATTGTGCTTGCACCACCATGCTCCCCAAGTTACTCAGGTCCTCAGACTATTTGATATACTCAACTCCTCACTCTCACTCCTCATATTCACTCAATCACTAAGTCATCTTGATTCTTTCCTTGAAATATCTCTTTTTTAGCCTCTCCTCTGACATTGTTATTACTATGGTGTGGGCTTTCATGACCTCATTCCCATAGTACTGTAATATTCTTCTGATCAGTCTCCCTAGTTCAAGTCTCTCCTCTCTCTAGTAAATCCTCCACTCAGCTATCAAAGTACGTTCCTAAAACCTAGGTCTTAGTACATTGCTATGCAATGCATTCAGTAAACTCTAGTGACTGCTTTGAAACTTTATTTACACAATTTCCACATTAATATTGTCTTCTAAACCCTTTAATTTCTCATTTCAACTCTCATGGAGCTTTCCCTCCCCATTTTTATATCTAGCAAGGCAGCATACTTTCTTTTTCATTGGTGATTTTTATTTCATCTTTGTTCACTCTATGATAACTGCACATTAAAAAACTACTTCCCTTCTGTGTGTAGGAGTCTCAGTGTTGGTTTATCTCTTTTGTAACTAGGATCATAGCCAGGGGCATACCAGCTCTCTGAGGGAAAAAAAGTGCCTACAACACACTTGTAAATTTGATCTACATTATACACTTTTTCCTTCATTTTCTCAAGTTTAGATGACAAAGAAAACAATAAAATAAGTCCTAAGGTTCCGCAGCTTCCACATAGCCACCTCAAATACCCCAAAAATAAGACTCTAAAAAGTTTTAGGGCTCCAAAACTCACAGCAGAAAAACACATCTCCCACTGAAGGCAGCTTGGCAGGAAGGGCTCATTGCAGTGTGCTGGGAGCTGAAAACCAGTCCAGCCAGGATGAACTGCAGCTGGAGCCTTCAGGAGAATGGATCAGCAATAGTTGAGGCAGTTTTCAGTATTATCAAACCATTAGAAACAAGGACTAAGTGAAAGATCAATGGAACTCAGCTAAATTTGGGGGAGAAAAGCAGTCTGGCCAAACTGCCTCCAGGGCAAAGAAGCACCAGAAGTAGCGGCCTGGAGCCACCACCACATGGCTACTTCAGAGCAAAGAAAATTTGACACTCAAATAAAAGAAGCATGAGAAGGTAAATAAGGAAAAGAAATCATGAGGAATACATCAACATTGAAATATTTACATGCAAACATGGAAAAACAATGATTGTAATTTATGAAACTTTTCTCAGTATGAGGATAGGTGAAGGGAATGCAAATGTATATATACACATACATACACATATGTCTATATAGGAGGGTTTATATATGCATATGAATACATATCTGAGCATGTGTATATATGTGTACATTGATGGCACAGGATCAATTGAATAGGAAGGGATGATACTTTAAAAGGTGAAATAATGAGGTGGGAGAGGATTAGAATGAGAGGAGACAGGGAGAGGCAGAATAGGGTTAATCATCTCATATAGAAGAGGCTAAGGATAATTGTTACAATTGATGGGAAGAACAGAAAGGTAAAAGGGAATGGGTCAACCTTATTTGGGTCAATGGGTCAAATGACTGGGTCAATTGGAATGGGTCAACCTTAATGGGTCAACCTTTAATTTGCCTTAGGGAAGGAATGACATAAACTCTAAACTAGGTATCTTGCCACACAGGAGAGTAGGGGGGATGGGGATGAGAAGTGGGATGATGGAGGGGAGAATAGAACAAGGGGGGGGATAGGAAGGAGGGACATAACGGTCAGCCTTTCACAATATGCCCATTGTGGAGATGTTCTG